>CAUYLG010009888.1:0-41454 GCA_963573385.1 Cacajao melanocephalus
TAGCCTGGGCAGTAGAACAAGAATCCTGTTCTCTCTCCCTCTTTTTCTTCCTCTTTCTTTCTCTCATATATTCTTTTTCTTTCTTTCTTTCACTCTCACTTTCTTTCCTCTCTTTTTCTTTCTTTCAAAAAAAAAAAAAAACAGTAGTATATTGTACGTCTGTTGTAACTCAGTAAAGTTATTAAACAAGCACGACGTATTACAATATGTGGCATATTGGTAAAACAGTGGTTAGAGGGAAATTTATAGATTTAAATGTTTATATTAGAGAGAGTTCAAACTCAATTATCTAAGCTTGTACAGTTATCTACAAAAAGGAGGACAAATTAAATATAAAATAAGAACAGCATAATGATCAATAAAATGCAATTTAAAAAGTAAAAAAAAAAACAAAAAACAAAAAAACCACAAAATACAAAACAGATGAATACCAAAGAAAATCAATGAAACCAAAAGCTCATTATTTGAAAAGATCAAGAAAGCTGGTAAACCTGAAGTCAAACTGTGCATGGAAAAAAGAAAGATGGTACAAGTTATCAATATGGAGAACATAAGTGGAGATATCACAACAGATCCTATGACATCTTAAAGACTCAAATTGCCAAACTTGCATTAGGAAAAAAATAGAAATCTGAATAATCTTACATGTAGAAAAGAAATTGAATTTGTAATCTAAAACCTTCCCACAAAGAAAACTCCAGGAAAAGACTGCTAAACTGATTAATTCTATCATACGTTTAAGGAAGAAATAATACCAGTGTTACACAAACTCAGAGTATAAAGGTTAGAATAAGCAAGTAGAACATCATTTTATGAGGCCAGTATTACCTTGATATCAAAAGTAGATGAAGAAAATACAGAAAAAGAACACTGCGTGCCATTATTTATTATGAACATAGGTGCAAAGGTTCGGAACAAAATATTATAAAAATGAGTGCAGCAATATATGAGAAGATAATACATCATAACCAAGTGAGGTTTAACCCAGGAATGCAAAGTAACCTAATATCTAAAAATTAAACAATGCAATTCATGATTTTATGAGAATAAAAGAAAAAACTTCATATGATTGTTTCAACTGATAGGGAAAATTATTTTCAAATTTGGCAGCCATTTGTGATTAAAAAAAAAAAAAACTTCCAACGAACTGTAGATAGAAAAAAGCTTTCTTCTCAAATTTACAAAGAGCATGTTAAAAATATTCACAACTAACAAAATTAACACTGGAATAGTTATTATTTTCTCTAAGATTGGAATTGAGACAAGAATGTCCACTCTTACCACTTTGTAATTTAACACTGTCCTAGCTATCACAGCCACTGAAATAAGGCAAGAAAAAGAAAAAGAAATAAAAGGCATACTAACTGGAAAGGGAGAAGAAAAGCTGTTTTTATTTGCTGTCCTTATAATGAGTGAATTTAGCAAAAATCAATAGTATTTTTATACACTATCATTGAACAACTAGAAAATAAATTTTTTAATGCAATTTTAATTACAATATCACATAAATATGTAAAATATTTAAGAATAAATATAATAAATCTATGTAAAACTTGTACTCTAAAGTCATATAACATTAATATATAAACTATAAAACTATAAAATTAAAGCTTTATGAAATGTATAAAAATTATACAATTATTTTAAACATAGTTATGTGTAATTTAGTATAGTAATTATTTAAATGTAAAGGAAATAAATATTTGAAATAGAAGGCAAAGATTGCCAGACTCAGTTAAAAATAAAAGGATATGTGGCTTATAAGAGACATTTTAAATATAACCATATATAAAGATTGAAAATACAGAAATGTAAGAAGATGTGCTAGGTAAACATTAACCAAAGAGGAAACTGGTTCAGCCATTTCAATATCAAAGTAGACATCGAAGGCAGAAAGTAGAACTGAAAATATGGAAGAGTAAATCCAAGAGGAAGGTGAGTCACAATCCTGAACCGGCGTGCATCCAGTAGCATAGCTTCAAATTTTATAATGTAAATATTAAATTGAGAGAAATAGACATATGCATGATAATGTGGAAAGAATTTAACACATCCTTCTCAATAACTGATAGAGCAATACAATAAAAACCCAGCAATGACAAAGATCAGAATAATACAGTTAACTTAGAATGGATTGACCAATAGAGAACATTACACCCAACAATGATACATTCTTTTTATATCTACGTGTAACATTTATCAAAGTGACTAAATGCTGGATCAAAATTTGGAGTATTTTCTCTGAGCCCAAAAGAAATAGGAATTAAGTTAATACGAAATGAATCGCCAAGAAATCCCCAATTGCTTAGAAATTAAATAATATACCCCAATCTCTGCATCAAAAATCAAGAAGAAAAATTAAAATTATTTTAATTAATGATACAGAATCTATGGCATATCAAAACATGAGATGCAGGCAAAGCAGATAATACAGGGGTCTCCATATCCTCAAAATGTATATATTGTTAAAAAGAAAGACAAAAATTAGTAATTTAATCTTCTATCTCAAAGAGCTAGAACAAGACTAAGTCAAATATAAGGAGAGCAGAAGAAAGGAAATAAAACAGATAGCAGAAATTAAAGTGTTCAAAACAAAACAGTAATAATGCCAGAAGTTAGTTTATAAACTTGTTAATGTTAATAAACTTGATAAATTTTAAGCAAGAGCAATTAAGAAAAAAGGAGAGAGAAACCTGTCAATACTGTAAAAAATAATGAGAGACATCACTTCAAATTCTATAGATGTCTAAAAGATAATAAGATATTGTAAAGAGTTTAAACCAATAAATTTGACAACTTGAATTGCAACAAATTCCTCAAAAAAATCCACCTTTGCAATGCTAACGAAAGAATAAATTAAAAATCTGAACAGTCCAAAATCTATCAAAAAGTTTAGCATATTATTTAAAACTTCTCATAAGAAAACCTCAAATCTAGATAAATTCAGTCAACTCTTCTTTATATTTAAAGAAAAAATAACACTAATTTTCCACAAACTATTACAGATAGTATTTTTTTATTTTTATTTTTTGCCAAGCTAGAGTATGGAACAGATAGTATTTTTTAAAACACTTCCCAATATCGTTCATGGGGCCAGAATAACTTTGATCTTGAAACCAGAAAAGCACAAGAAAGGAAAATTACAAACCAGGCTTTCTCATGAACTTACAGGCAAAAAGCCCAAACTTAATTTTGCAAATCAAATCAGTGGTAAATAAAAGCTATGATACATCATGACTAATTGATGTTTATTCTAGAAATACAATAATGAAAATCATGTAGTGCAATTTTCCACTTCAACAAGAGAGAGAACAATTATATAATCACCTCAGTAGATATAGAATATCATTTGACAAAATTCAATGAACATTTATGGTGAAAGCTTTTAGGTAGAAATAGTGGGGAATAATCTTTAATTTGGTAAAAAAACAAATGAAATAAAGAGCAAATATTATTCTTAATGGTGAAACATTTAAAGATTTTCCCACAAAATAAGAAACTAAACAAGAATGCCTACTATCACCAAGCATTATCTTCTTCTATTCAGCACGTACTGAATATTCTAGCCAAAACAGTAGGAAAGAATAAGAAATTGATGGCTTAAGGACTGAAAGTGAAGAAACAAATTTGTTTCTATTCACTGGTAATATGATTGCATATGTAGAAGATCCAAAAATAGCTATAAACTCTTAGCATTACCAGTTTAATTTAACAGTGTTACTGGATACAGGATCAATATACAAAGATCAATTTTATTTCTATATATCAGCAATAAACAAATTGAAAATTAAATTTAAGAGAATCATACAACTATAATAACATAAAAAATATCAAATACCTAGAAATAAACCTAACGAACCAAGTTAACTACACTAAAAACTACAAAACATGATTGAAAGTGAGAGATGAAAAAAGGGACTGTTTCTTAAATTGTGCTGGGACGATTGGACGCATATCTGAAAAATAAATAAATTAGATCCCTACCTCCCACATTACACAAAAACAAGTTAATTGTTAATCTAGGTTGATTAAAGACCTAACAGACAAAACTAAAACCTTTAAAATTGTGAAACAAATTATATACTTTTCTATAATAAATTATAGAAAGATATAGCCTCAGGATGGACCATGTTAAACCAGACACAAAAGTGCAAATCAGACAATAAAAGATTGATAAATGTGACTAGAGTAAATTTTAAAACTTTCGCACAGCCAAAGACGTCTCATACAATATTAAAAGACAAAGAATGTACTGGCAGAAAAAAAGTTTTACTTTATATAATCACAAAGAATTAGTAACCAGAATATATTTTTAGAATTGATTTACAAAAAGATAAAAGACACTGTAGGGGTAAAGTGGCATAAGAAATGAATAGGTAATTCACAGAAGAGAAAAATAAATGACCAAGGGACATAAATAAAGATACGGTCTTAGTAACCAGTGAAACGCAAATTAAACCCACAAAGATATCATTTGGAAAATATTAAACCATCTGAAAATATCAATTGTTGGCAAGGACTCTCATCTACTGCTGGTGGGAGGGTAAATTTGTACAGTCATTTTGGGGAGCAATTTGGCAAGATCTAGTAGAGATTAATACATGCATGTCTGTTCACCTAGAAATTCTACTTCTAAGTATATATCCTAAAAACTGTTGCATATGTGTACCAGAAAACGTGTACAAAAATTGGAAGCAGCCTACATGTCCATCAATGAAAAAAGAATACATTAATGTTAATATACAATGGAACACCATATAGAAATTAAAATGAATGAACTAGAATTACATATATCAACATGTATAAACCTTTCAAAAAAACATAAAATGTATTTAAAAATAAAAGTTGTGGAATGATACATATGGTATAATACCATGGATATAAATCTAAGAATATGCAAAACAATACCATGTATTATTTATGGACACATATGTAGTAAAAATATTTTTAAAACATGATAAACACCAAGTTTGGGATAGGTCTGTATTTCTGGAACAGAAAGCAAATGAATGGGATTGTAGAGGGTAATACAGATGGGACTAACTGTCTGTATTATTCTAACTTTAAAATAAAAGGTCTAAAACAAATACAGCAAAATCTCAAGATGTCAAAGCTAGGTGGTGGGTACACAGTGTTTGTTATATTAATATTAGTCTGGTCGTGTGCAGGTACTTTTTTTTTTTTTGAGACGGAATTTTGCTCTTGTTGCCTAGGCTGGAGTGCAACGGTGTAATCTTGGCTCACTGAAACTTCCCCTTCCCGGGTTCAAGCGATTCTTTCGCCTCAGTCTCCTGAGTAGCTGGAACTACAGGGCATGTGCCACCATGCCCGGGTAACTTTGTATTTTTAGTAGAGATGGGGTTTCTCCATTTTGGTCAGGCTGGTCTCGATCTCCCGTCTCGGCCTCCCAAAGTGCTGGGATTACAGGCATGAGCCACCTCGCCCGGCCAGTAAATGTGTAACAACTGGTTTTCCTAGGAGAAAACCCTGATTTGTAGTGTTAGCCAATTTTCATGATGTAAATATTCCCACCATGGCCAATTCCAAGCTATCAACTTGATTTCACTGATTACAGAGTTGGGAAAAGATGCACACAATAGGTTTTTGGGAGCCAGAATGAACCAGCTTCAGCATACCTCTGTATTAGTCTCTACCACTTTCTGTGTGAAATAGAGGAAAATAAAACACTAATTTTAAAAGCAAAACTAATTTTAAAAGCTCAGTTCCATATGGAAGGAAGTCAGAGGGCAGGTGCTCTGAAAAAGCAGGGATGGTGGGCCCCTACCCTTCTTCCTTCCATGAAAACTACCAAGACATCAGCGTGTAGACCACTAGCCCAGACAATCTCTGATGTGCTAGGATTTGCCAAAATGTTCTCACCTCCTTTATTGACAGTGGCACTTCCTCACTCAGCAAGAAAGCAAGGAGGCATCTAGAAAAGGTGGCTACATAGGACCTGAGAGTCCATGTACAGGACTTGAGGCACAGGCAGGTTTGTGAAATGGGGGAAATTGTAGACCCGTATCCCAAAGCAGATATAAAATAAATGGCTAAGCCCACTGTACCCGCTCAGCACTGAAATGCCCAGGTCAGAGATCATTTGATTACCTCTTTTTTTTTTTATCATTGTACTTTAGGTTCTGGGGTACATGTGCAGATCATGCAGGATTGTTGCACAGGTACATACATGGCAAGGTGGTTTGCTGCCTTCATCCCCCCATCACCTATATTGGTATTTCTCCCCCCATTATCCCTCCCCACCTTCCTCACCCCCACTTCTCTCCCCTAGCCCCACTCTACTGACCACAGTGTGTGATGCTCCCCTCCCTGTGTCCACGTTTTCTCACTGTTTAACACCCACCTATGAGTGATAACATACAGTGTTTGGTGTTCTGTTCTTGTGTCAGTTTACTGAGAATGATGGTTTCCAGATTCAGCCATGTCCCTATGAAGGACACGAACTCATCATTTTTTATGGCTGCGTAGTATTCCATGGTGTATATGTGCCACATTTTCTTTATCCAGTCTATCGATGACAGATATTTGGGTTGGTTCCAGGTCTTTGCTATTGTAAACAGTGCTGCAATGAACATACGTGTGCATGTGTCTTTACAATAGAACAATTTATAATTCTTTGGGTATATACCCAGTAATGGGATTGCTGGGTTAAATGGTATTCCTATTTCTAGGTCCTTGAGGAATCGCCACACTGTCTTCCACTTTATAGAACACTGGTGCTCACTGAAAGTATCTTGAGGACCAGAGGGGAGCCAGGGAGTGGGATCAACACCCCTACTCCCTCTCCATCCATAGCCACTCCTCTTGTATCTGACTTAAGTGTAAGGCTTCCTGATAATGATTTCATTGGAGTAGCTGGTTCCACTGCTGCAAAACAGAAACGGTGTGGAAGAGCCACTGAGATGTTCATCGAATGCACATATTTTTGCAGTTATCAAAACGTGTTTAGAAAGAAAAAAGTCATATGGATGACAGAGCCACAACTCAAGCCCCTGTGCTCTGACTCCTGACCCAACTGTTTCCACCCTCCCATACCCTCAATCCAGAAGCAACTCCTGCCCTTCTGTCTTTCTGCCTCATTAAGAAAGGAAGCACATGAAGATCAGCAAGAAGACAGAAACAAGCAGAAGGCGATGCATAAAATCCAAGCACCTCACTAGAGTCATCCAAGAAACATTACTTCTTATCTGCCTGACACAGACAGAAAATGTCTCTACCTCCCTGGCCAAGGACCAAAATTAGGACAATGGCCAGCCAGGGGACTTCTCCCAGGTACTCTTCATTGAGCTTCTGGAGGAGGACATGGAAAAGAGAAGAGAAAGACATTATTCTCCCTTTTTGGCACAGCAGCAAAGTGGACAAACACAGGCTTCCCCATCTAAGTTTAAATCTCAGAACCAGCAGGCACCAGCCCTGTGACCATCAAGATGATTAACTTCTCTGAGAAGTTAATTTGCAGAATAGAGTATTCACTGGCTCAGAGAATGGTCATGAAGGCCAAGTGATGTCACAAACAGAAAACCTTCAATACAGACACTGATCCCATAGTAAATGTTCCATAATATATCCTTGGCTCAACATATGCAAATCAATAAATGTGATGTGGCATATTAAGAGAAGGATAAAAACCATATTATCATCTTTATGGATGCAGAAATGCATTTGACAAAATTCAGCATCCTTTTTTAGGAACAAGAGGAATGTACTGCAACACGACAAAGCCCATAGATGAAAAAATCCACCAATTACATAATACACAATGGTGAAAAGTTGAAAACTCTCCCTCTGAGATCAGAAACAAGACAAGAATGCCCACTCTCAACACTTCTAGTCAATGTAGCACTGGACGTTATAGCCAGAGCAATTAGACAAGAAAAAGAAATAGGAGGCAACCAAATAGGAAAGGAAGAAGGGAAATAGTCTCTATTTGCTAATGACATGATCTTATATGTAGAAAACTCTAAAGACTCCATGAAAAAACTATTAGAGCTGACAAACTCAGTAAAGTTGCAGGGTGCAAAATCAATACACAAAAATCAGTACCATTTCTTTACACTAACAGTCAACTATCTGAAAAAGAAATTAAGAAATCTAACGCACTCACAATAGCCTCAAAAAGAAAAACCAAAATACTTAAAATACTTAGCCAGGTGTGATGGCTCATGCCTGTAACACCAGCAGTTTGGAAGGCTCAAGTGGGTAGATCGCTTGAGCCCAGGAGTTCGAGACCAGCCTGGGCAATATGGCAAAACCACATATCTACAAAAAATATATACAAAAAAACTAGCTAGGCATGGTGGTGTGTGCCTGTAGTCCCAGCTACTTGGGAGGCTGAGGCAGGAGGATCACTTGAGCTCAGGAGGTCAAGGCTGCAGTGAGTCCTGAACACACCACTGCACTCCAGCCTGGGTAACAGAGTGAGACCCTGCCTCAAACAAACAAACACCGGTGCTCACTGAACACCAACAAAAAATGTAAGAGTAAATTTAACCAAGAAGGTGAAAGATCTGTAAACTGAAAACCATAAGACATTGATGAGAGAAATGTAGATGACACAAATACAGTCATGTGTTACTTACGGATGGGAATATGTTCTGAGAACTGTGTGGTTAGGCAATTTCGTTGTTGTGCAAACATCATAGAGTGTATTTGTACAAACCTAGCTGGAATAGCCTACTGCACACATAGGGTGTATGATAGAGCCTGCCTCTCCTAGGCTACCAACCCATCCAGTACATAACCGTAGTGAATACTATAGCCAATTTTAACACAATGGTAAGTATTTGTATATCTAAACATAGAAAAGGTACAAAAAACACAGCATAAAAGTTAAAGAATGGTACAACTGTATAAGGCCCTTAGTAATAATGAAGCTTGCAGAACTGGAAGTTATTCTGAGTGAGTCAGTGAGGGAATACTGAGTGAATGTGAAGCTCTAGGACATTACTGCACATTCCTGCAGACTTTATAAACGCTGAACACTTAGGCTGCACTCAATTCATTTTAAAACATTTTTTCTTCAATAATAAATTAACCTTAGTTACTGTAACATTTTTACTTCATACAATTTTTTATTAATTTTTTGACTTTTCTGATAATAGCATAAAATACAAACACATTATACAACTGTACAAAAATATTTTCTTTCTTTATATACTTATTCTATAAGGTTTTTCTATTATATATATATTTTAAACTTTTTTCTTAAAAAATAGGAGACACACACACACACACACACACATTAGCCAAGGTCCACAAAGGGTCAGGACCATCAAGATATCACTAGGAAATAGGAATTTTTCAGCTCCATTATAATCTTATGAGACCACTGTCATCTACGCAGCTCATTGTAGAGTAACTGAAACGTCATTATGGATTGAATCACTGGAAATAGAAATGTTTTTGTATTCATGGATTGGGATTTAATATTGTTAAAATGTCCATACTACCCAAAGTGATGTACAGATTCAATGCAATCCGTATCAGAATTTCAAAGTTATTTTTCACAGCAAAGAAAAAAAATCCTAAAATGTGTACAGAACCACAAAAGATCTCAAATAACCAAAAGAATCTTGGGCAAAAATAACAAAGCTGGAGGCACTGCACTACCTGACTTCAAAATCTATTACCTAGCTGTAGATCAAAACAGTATACCACTGGCATAGAAACAGACACATTAAGCAACAGAACAGAACAGACAGCACAGAAATGAATCCACACATTATGGTCTATTGAGTTTTGACAAAAGTGCTAAGAACACACAATGGGGAAAAGATCACTTCTACAATTAATGGTGTTGGGAAAACTGGATATCAACAAGTGAAATTGTACCCTACCTCACACCATATACAAAAACCAATTCAGGATGGATTAAAGAACATGAGACCTGAGTCTGTGAATCTATGAGGGGACATAAGAAAAATGCTGCCGAATATTGGTCTGGGCAAAGATTTCTTAGATATGATTCCAAAAGCACAAGCAACAAAAGCAAAAACAAACAAATGGAATTGCATCAAACTAAAAAGTTTCTGCACAGCAAAGGAAACAATTGATAGAGTAAAGAGACAACCCAAGGACTGGGAGAAAATATCTGCAAACCATACATCAGATAAGAAGCTAACATAGAAGATATATGAGAAACACAAACAACCCATTAACAAGAAAATAAATAACACAATCAAAAAACTGGCAAAGGACCTAAATAGACGCTTCTCAGAAAACACCTACAAATGGACAAATGAGGATTTTAAAAGTGCTGGTCATCACTAATCATCAGGGAAATGCAAATTAAAACCGCAGTGGAATATCATCACAGATTTGTTAGAATATTATTATCAAAAAGACAAAAGATAACAAGTTGATGCAGGTGTGGAAAAAAGTGAACTCCTGTGCACTACTGGTGGGAAAGTAAATTAATACAGCCATTATGGAAAACAGTATGGGAGTTCCTCAGAAAACTAAAAATAGGATTCCCATATTGGACGTATATCCAAAGGAATTGAAATTCTTATACCCAAGAGATATTTCCACTCCTATGTTCACTGGAACGTTATTCACAATAGGTAAGATATGTGAGCAACCTTAATGTCCAACATCAGATGAATGGATAAGGAAAATATGGTATATATACACAATGGAATACAATTTAGCCTTTAAAATGAGGAAAATCCTGTCATTTGCTTCGATATGAATGAACCTGGAGAACGTTAGGCCAAGCGAAATAAGCCAGACACAGAAAGATACATACTGCATGATCTCAGTTACATGTGAAATCTAAAGGAGTTGAACTCACAGAAGTAGAGAGTAGAATGGTGGTTACCAGACGCCTGGGGAAGGTGATGGGTGGAGAAAGAGGAGTTAGTGCTTAAAGGGTACAAAGTTTCGGCTGACAGAAGGAATAAGCTTCAGTAATCTATTGTACAGAATGTTGACAATAATAAACAATAATGCAACATGTATTTCAAAATTGCTAAAAAGACTAGATTTTAAATGCTTTCACCACAAAAAATGATAAGTAAATGAGGTGATAGATGTGTTAATTAGCTTGATTTAATCATTCCACTATGTAAACATAATCAAAACATCTCACTGTACCTCTTAGATACATATAACGGTTACTTGTCAAAAATAAAATTTAAAAAAATATACTCTCTCCTTGAATTATTTGATAAAGAAATTTCCAAATCCCATTGAAAATAAATGTGGCTTAAAAAGAGTATTGACTCTCACACTTTAATGTACAAAACTCTCAGTATGAGCTCACTACAAGACAAGACAGAACAAGAGCCAATATGTATTGAGCATTGACTGTGGGGAAGCAGTGTACAGAGCTCCCTTTGAGCACCTCCCTTCATCATCACAACAGTTCTGTGAGGCAGGTGTGGTTAAGCCCATTTTACAGATGTGAAAGCTGAGGCTTAAATGGCTTGCCTCACTCAAGCTTAGCACATGGATTTAGTGGCAGAAGAAAGATCCCAACCGAAGGGATCTGACCCCTTGGTCCATGCTCTTGACCAGCCTACAAGACTGCCTCATTATCCCTTTCTCTGTTACCAACTATTGTGAGGATTCAAAGGATGGTGGGGCAGGAGAGAAGTCTTCTTGGAGGAGGTGACCTTGTAGAATGAATGGGAAGGCAAGGCGGGACGGAAGCCTTCTTGGAGGAGGCAATCTTGTAGAATGAATGGGAAAGGGAGACCTGCTGAACTTTACGAGCAATGTCAACAGAGACAAAAACCAGGCTAGGGTGGGGTCGCCTGAGGGGTGGTAATAGACTCATATGCCAATGTGGATCACTTCTATGCACCGATTCACAACACACCAGGTGGGGCAAAAGAGCAGTATCCTGAGATGGGGCACAATATACATAAGCTCTATACATACATGGCCTGAAGTTAGAGCTTAACTCTGCTTTTTACCAGCTGTGTGTCCCTGAGTAAGTTACTCACCCTCTCTGTGCCTCAGTTTTCCCAGCTATAAAAAGGGGCTAATAACAGTACCTACCTTAGAGTGATGTGAAGATTAAATAAGGTGCTGCACATGCAGCACTCAGCATGGTGCCTGCACATCGTCAGCTCTCAACAAAGCTTAGCTATTTCTGTGGTTATTGTCAATAACTTTCTAATTCCAACATACTTCTTAGCAGTCCTGAATATTGGACTGTGGGGTTAATTTCTCCTTAAAATAAAACACCTTGGGAATTTGGACTCAGAGAATTTCAACATCTCAGAATCATTAAACATTAGGTTCCTAGAATTATAGCACCTTCAAAACTCAGAATAAAAATACAGTGTGAGCCAATAGAATTTGCAATATAAATATCCCCCTCAATGCTGCCCTCCTCCTCTCTCTTTGGAGGATTAAAACTATTATTTTGTCAGATGAATCCTTGACTTCTACCCCCAGAAATATATGTATTATATTTTTTTTTGTTTCAAGAAAATGCATTTATGTTCTTTTTTTCCCCTCTCCTCTTTTCCTCTCTCCTGTACGGAGGATATGATGTGATGGGTAAAATATCAAGTGCAGTAAGTCAAAATTTCTGACAGAAATAATAGAGCCCGCTTCCATTTCCAGCCGTTCTCCAAGTGATAACAATTAAGCCCCGGACAGTTTGAACTTTTTACAAAGAATTAATGATGCATGCGAACACAGGGGGGAGAACAATTGCTAATAATTTATGAAGTCTTCACTGGCTCAAAGTAGTAAGTTTGGTAAAGTGAGGGAGAAAGCTTTGAAAGGTAAACACTTTGAAAAGCCATTCTGAGGATCTGCCCTGTCAATTGAGAATTTACTACATTCCATTAAACAACCTAAAATAACTTCTATGGTAATCACCCTTCAGATACAGGTGCCAGTGCCGACAAAGGTATTATTAAGTTAAATTACCCTAAAAGTGTTGGATTGACAGAAAGTTTCAGTCAATGGTTTGGAAAGCCAGGGTCCCTAAATGACACCAGCAAACAGATACTGATGTTCTGGGGTTGGAGAACTCAGCTTTACAAGACCTGGCGCTAACAGGATTTCAATTTGAGCTTTTAAATATTTCATGCTCCCCCTGCAGCTCTCAGGAGGAGGACTATGGGATTCACACACGTGGAGGCCAGGGCCCCTCCTCGCCTCACCTTTCTGGGCCAGGATTTGAAAGGTAGCTCTGGGTGGAAAAAAACAAAGAGGCGTGTGGCAAGGACGGCTTGTCTCTTTGAGGGGAGAAGGGGGCAGTGAAGGGGGAATTCGCCAGCTGGGTTTGATTAGAGGAAGGAATTAGGATTCTCAGTTTATAGATAAGGGAAATGAGGTCTCTTACCTGAGGCCACCCAGCAGGTCCACAGCATGACCTGGAATGTAGATCGCCCTGTGATGCCAAGAACTCACTCTCTCTTGATTCTGATGGCTTCCTAGAGTCAAGGCCAGTTTGTACGTAGCAGGACCCCATAAATATTTTTAAATCCATTCAGTTAATATATAACATACATGGAGAAAGATGTACAAGTCATACGTGTATAGCTCAATGAATTCTCCCAAAGCAGACACATTCCTGTGTAACCGGCAATGAACTGAAGACACTCAACATGTCCAGCCCCTACCTCGGCCCCCAGCCCCCAAAATGTTCTCACATCCCCAAGTCAACTCCCCAAGGGTAACTACCATCCTCCCTTCCAACATGTAGATAAGTTTGTCCAGCTTTTGAACTCTATGTAGATAGACTCACACAGTATGTATGCTTTTACATCTGGCTCTCCGGCTTCTTTTACTCAAAATTATATTTGTGCAGTTCATCAAGATTTTTATATGTATTTGTAGTTTGCTCACTTTTTTTTTTTTTTTTTTTTTTTGAGACCAAGTATCGCTCTTGTCACCCAGGCTGGAGTACAGTGGCTCGATCTCAGCTCACTGCAACCTCTGCCTCCCGGGTTCAGGTGATTCTCCTGCCTCAGCCTCCTGAGCGCTGGGATTACA
This sequence comes from Cacajao melanocephalus, assembly GCA_963573385.1. Taxonomy (NCBI): domain Eukaryota; kingdom Metazoa; phylum Chordata; class Mammalia; order Primates; family Pitheciidae; genus Cacajao; species Cacajao melanocephalus. The sequence goes on from CAUYLG010009888.1 coordinate 13,978, forward strand.
GGTGCCCGCCACCAAGCCTGGCTAATTTTTGTACTTTTAGTAGAGACAGGGATTCATGTTGGCCAGGCTGGTCTCAAACTCCTGACCTCAGGTGATCTGCCCACCTCGGCTTCCCAAAGTGCTGGGATTACAGGAGTGAGCCACCGCACCTGGCCAGTTTGTTCGCTTTCATTGATGCTTAGCTTTCTACTCTGTGAAGTTACCCCAATTTATTTAGCCATGCTCCCACTGGTGGGCACAGGGGTTGTTTCTAGTTGGCACTATTGCAAAGAATGCTGCTATACACTTTGTTTTACAAGTCTCTTGGTGCATATACCTATGTATTTTTGTTGGCTTTATACCAAGAAATGAAATTGCTGGGTCATAGAACATGCTGGCAAACAGATTTCCCAAACAATTTCATCTATTTAATCTGCCACCAGTATTGTACATTGTTCCCGTGACTCACGTTCTCACCAATACTTAGTATTTCCTAACTTTTAAAAAGCTTTTAGCAGTCCATGCACAGTGGCTCACACCTGTAATCCCAGCACTTTGGGAGGGCAAGGTGGGCAGATCATCTGAGGTTGGAAGTTCAGACCAACCTGACCAACATGGAGAAACCCCATCTCTACTAAAAATACAAAATTAGCCGGGCGTGGTGGTGCATGCCTTAATCCCAGCTACTTGGGAGGCTGAGGCAGGAAGATCACTTGAATCTAGGAGGCGGAGGTTGCGGTGAGCCAAGATCACACCATTGCACTCCAGCCTGGGCAAAAACAGCAAAATTTCATCTCAAAAAAAAAAAAAAAAGTTTTTAGCCATTATGATGTGTGTCCAATGGTGTCACATTGTGATTTTCATCTGCATTTTTCTGTCAACTCCTGAAATGGAGCACATACATTTATTAGTCACTTAGATATTCATCTTGGTGAACTGCCTATTCAAGTCTTTTTCCCATTTTTATACAGGGTTGTCTGCCTTTTCATGCTGATGTGGGATTCCTTTACACAGTTTACACATGAGTCATTTGTCAAGTATGTATTTCAACTATCTTCTCCCACTTTGTTTTATACCTTTTCACTGTCTTCATGGTATCTTCAATAAACAGGTGTTCTCAATTTTAAACTTTAATTTGATGTGATTAAGGATGAATGGGAAAGTAAGACCTGCTGGACTAGATGAGCAATGTCAATAGAATTTAATGTAATTTATGTTTACTTATTTTTGGCTTCAATAAATATTTTGGGAGTGAAGGAATGCCGCTGGGAATAGAAAAGAAAACAGAGAGCCTGTCCTATTCTTGTTTCACAGGCCTAAAATGAAGAAATTCAATAGTGAATTATAAAAGTACTTCATATGAAAGAGTTGATATTCTGCACAGAGTCAACTGTTGCTCCCATGCAAGTATTCATTCAGTCAACACATATTTTTAAGGGCCAACAGTGTACCAGACTGACCCCTCAGAACTGGAGATAGGATAATAGTGAAGAAGAAAACCAAGACCCGGCCCGGTGCAGTGGCTCATGCCTGTAATCCCAGCACTTTGGGAGACCGAGGTGGGTGGATTATGAAGTCAGGAGTTCGAGACCAGCCTGCCCAACACGGTGAAACCCCATCTCTACTAAAAATACAAAAAATTAGCTGGGCGTGGTGGCGGGCTGCTGTAATCCCAGCTACTCTGGAGGCTGAGGCAGGAGAATCGCTTGAACCCAGGAGATGGAGGTTACAGTAAGCCAAGATTGCACCACTGCACTCCAGCCTGGGCAACAGAGCAAGACTTCACCTCAAAAAAAAAAAAAAAAAACTGAAAGAAAGAAAAGAAAACCAAGACCCTGCTCCCAAGTAGCTTATGTGTAGTAGGAGAGACCATACATATGTGAACAAGTAGAAAAGAATTACAGAAAGGTATTGATAAGTGTCTTACTTATTTATTTTATTTATGTATTTGGTGTCTCACTCTGTTGTCCAGGCTGAAATGCAGTGCAGCAATCTCAGCTCACTGCAGCCTCAAATTCCCAAGCTCAAGTGATTCTTTCACATCAGCCTCCTGAGTATCTGGGACCACAGGTATGTACCACTATGCCTGGCTTATTTTTGCTTTTTGTAGAAACAGAGTTTCACCATGTTCTCCAGGAGGGTCTCAAACTCCTGGGTTGAAACAATCCACCCACCTCAGCCTCCAAAAGTCTTGAGATTACAGACATGAGCCACCACACCTGGACTAATTTATTTATGTTTTAGAGACAGGGTCTCGCTCTGTCACCCAGACTGGAGCAAAGTGATGGGATCATAGTCCACTGCAGCCTTGAACTCCTGGGCTCCAGCCATCCTCCTTCCTCAGCCTCCTGAGTAGCTGAAACTACAGACACACCATCAGGCCCAGCTTGATAAGTGCTAAAAGGAAAATTAAAAGGGTCGTCTGGATGGAGTGACTGGGGAGTGGTCAGAGAGCCCTGTCTAGGATGATAGTTGAGCTGGGAATGATGAGAAAAAACGGGCCTTGCAAAGTCCTAGGGGAAGAGGGCTCAGACAGACGAAATGCAAAAGCCTCAAATGTTTACGAGTCAGAAAGGAAGGGAGAGTGGTTTGTGCACTCTGAGTGAGGGGAGGTGGAATGGGAGAAACAGTTGGATTGGGAACGGCCATGTCATAAGCTACAACTGTAGAGGGAGAATACATCCGACTTTTATTTTACATAATAGCTTTTGCTTCTGTGTGGAGGGTAGATTATAGAATGCTAGGGGACCTACTCAGAAGTTATTACAATAATTTGGGAGAAGCACGGAGGTGGCTCAGGATATGGTTTTAAAGGAGGTTGCAAGCAAAGACCAGAATGATTCTAAGGGCTGGAAAAAAACTGTGAAAGATCCAGACAGCCATGTCCCTGTGGTTATGCAAATCACATTCAAGCCTCCTGGAGACAGACAAAGCCAAGATGATGATGTTTCTTACTGTTGTAAAAACCTTTCCTTCTTTTGCATTTGCTGAGGAGTGATTTACTTCCTATTATGTGGTCAAAACAGAGATATAGACCAGTGGAACAGAATAGAGGCCTCAGAAGCAACGCTGCACATCTACAACCATCTGATCTTCGACAAACCTGACAAAAACAAGCAATGGGGAAAGGATTCCCTGTTTAATAAATGGTGTTTGGAAAACTGGCTAGTCATGTGCAGAAAGCTGAAACTGGACCCCTACCTTACACCTTACACTAAAATTAACTCCAGATGGATTTTTTTTTTAAAGATTTAAATATAAGACCTAACACCATAAAACCCCTAGAAGAAAACCTAGGCAATTAAAAGGGTCGTCACGATGGAGAGAGAGGGAGAGCAGAGTGAGACCCTTCCTCTTCTGTGTGCATTTCACATGGTGAGCTTGCATTCTTCTTTGTCCCTTGGGCAGCAGTTTCTAAGACAACAATGAGCTTTCCAATCTATAGGAATTTCACTGCACATCAAGGGACTATGAACAAAGCCACGATACACCAGGCATTCACTATGTACCAGACTTCGTGCTACTCATCTTCACCTGTGCCATCTCGGTTTATCCTCACAAATATCTTGGAATGTAGGTGTTACTATCATCCCACTTTACAAAGAAGGAAACTGAGGTTTCAAGGAGTGAGGTGACTCTTCACCTCACTGGTCATCTTTTGGTCCTGAGAGCAAACGTTACTTCTGCAGGAAAGCCCTTCCTGGCCAACCCCGGACCAAGCTCGGGCCCTGCTACCAGCTCCCCTAGTGGCTGTGCCTCCCTGACGTAACATGTAAACCCTCAGGTAAACATGCCTTTATTTGCGCCAGCATTTGATGATGTCTGTCTTCCCCCACTAGACTCTCAACTCCATGGGGTCAGGGTCTGCATGGCTCATCCTGGTATTTCCAGAGCATGAGATATAGAAGGTGCCTGAAAAAAAATTAACTGTGGATGAAGAGTTAGTCGTAAGAAAGACAAAGAGGAAGACCACACAGAAAGAATAAGGATGGGAGACGCAGGCTTCATGGCACCTCTTCCGGTTATGTAATTTTAGAACTGCACAGGGGAAAATGATGTCAGCTTCTGACATCCTCCCTCCAGGGGAAGTGCGGTCTTCGTGGGCTTCCCTATCTGCCAGGAGCCATTCTCGGCCATATAGCTTCCTCCGACCCTGCGGTACAGAGGTCTGCTCTCTGCCACCTGTGTGCCTGCCCCTTCATCCTTAACCAAGCCAAGCTGTCACCGCACCCCACTTCCCTGCTGGAAGCCAGAGAAGCAATTAATCCTACAGGGCCCCCCAGTGCTCTTAGGATCCAGAGACTCCCGGAAGCCTGGCAGCTGTGTGCGTTCACATTTGGGAGCCATCGAGGCCCCCCCACCGCCCCCGAAAGACTGCTTTGAGTGCAGGCTGACCTGTCAGGACGCTCAGGAGGGGGTGCCCTTCCCCAGGGGGCAAGGAGTAGAGAGTTAACTCCGTGAGAAAGCTCTTGTTCTTCCTCTTCCCATGATTGTCTAGTGAGGTTGGGAGCCCGCATGCCTCCCTCCACGAGAAAATCAGTTAACTAAAGTTACAATGAAGCAGACAGTGACCAACCTGGAATTCCAAAGACCAGGGAATAAGGCTTGCCCTGACCTCTAATGTGCTGTGTGACCTTGGGCTACTCACTTGACCTTTCTGAATCTGGGCAATAATGGTAAATCAAAGAAATAAGCATCCTTCTCAAAATTGTTGGGGACATTAAATGAGATATCTCATATAAAGGGCTTAGCACAGTGGCTAGTACATAGCAACACTCAATAAATTGTAGCCATTATTACTTTATAAACATTGTTATCTATAGCTCTTAGAGCTGTCATTAGGATTAAGTGGGATAATGTATCTAAAGCTTCTAGATAGGGTCCAGCACAGAATAGCTGCTCAATAACAATTCCCATTCCGAATTTGGAGTGCCAACAATTCAAGAGGACGAAAGTCCATCCATCATATGGTAGTTAGCCTTCAAAGCGTTCCCAGTGTTTGGTTGGATGGATGGATGGATGGGTGCATGGATAGATGGATAGGTAGATAAGTAAATCTTAAGTAAAATGATGTACATCATAGTGACATCATGAATACATGGTTCCTAGTCTTGGTAAGGTAGCAGATATGGACTTCTGGTTGCAAAACGTTGGGTACCATGGCTGCTATGGGAGACAGTTTGAGATCAGATGTACTGCATCTCATCACATCATCAACTTCAGTGATGCTTATAGCAGACCCTGCCGCCCTTCCCAGCGCACTTTGGACTATCCTCCTTTGGAAATCCCCATTGGCCCATGTTGGTCCTGATGCAGCTATTATCTGAAATTAAACATCTTCCCTCCAGGGAGAATCCCAGAACACTGGGGCATAAAAAAGGACCACACAGATTTTGGAATCCAACTTATTCACTTAACAACAGTAGCTGCTACAACTATTTACAGAGTTATTCCAACTTCTAGGCACTGTGTTAATTATTTTATATGTGTAATTGCATTCAATCTCACAGCATTCCAAGGAGCAAAGCATATTCTATATATAATGCACACCCATACATTCCACATATAATTCTCAATTAAACATACTACGTACTTTTAAATTATCTTTCAGAATGACACAACGCTCTCATGAATGCCAGAATGTAAGCAGCTTTTTATTCTAGACCTCCTGATTACCCCATACTTTTTCTTCCCCCAGTACTCTGCTTTTCTAGCGCCCTAAACATGTGCTTAGCCCTTCTTTGAGGTAATTTAGCACTGCCTAAAAACAGAGAACATCACTGTCAGTTAACAGATGAGATTACGTGAGTAATCTTACCTAGGTAAGGTAGAAAGGTTAAGGAAAGCCCTGAAATCAGCAAGTGGTAGAACCAAGATTCCAAGTCCATCTGATTCCAAAACTCCCTCCTCCTCTTCAATGAAACTTCCATCCTAGATGGGGAAATTAGGAAGCAGCAAAGGGGGGATTTGAGGTTCAGAGCCCAGGTTGGAATGGCTGGTCTTCGTTTTTTCCACCAGCCAAATATCACAGCGTTCTTTTCAAAAATTCACTTGGACTCCTCTCTCCCTGGTGCGACACCTCTCTCTATAGCCACAGAGGAGCCCTGGGTTCACTTTGTGGCCATCCGCGATATAAAATGGGTGAAACTATTTTAGTTAGATTTTCTCCTCTTGATGGGTGAGAATTTTTCAGGCCTGGGCACCTTTGAAATCTCCCAACGTCAGCCACCATCAGCTGTAACTGGCACCCCTGCTAATAAATTGAGAATGTCACATCTCCCAAACTGCATTATTACCGTTTATAATTTTGATTGTTCATTTGCATACGAAAATTAGTCCTGTGACATGCGTGAATTTTATTTTATTCTTGAACTAATTATAAACAAGAATGCCACATTATTTACATAACTAATTATTGTCCCTTATGTTCCCCTGTTTTTAAATGGGGAACCCGTTCTTCGTTGGTTAACTATGGAGATGAAAAATCCAAGAACATTTCTAAACTTTAGGAACTTGTTCTATTTGCATCAAATACAAATTCCTTTGAATGAGAGATAACATGCCTTCCATTTTAATAGGCGTAAATTAGGTTGATCTTAATTTATAGTTAATTTGAATGAATAATTCCTGTCTACCTGAGTCTGTTTTTTCAGCAACTCATTGTAAATGTTTATTAACCCATAAATCTGCTGCCTCCCTTTAGGAGATTTTAAGCCACCCCCCAAAACTGGAGGGAGTTTGCAGAGGGAGAAAAAAAAAATCACAAAAGCAGTTAAGAAATTCTGGAATAAGTCCCTAACTCTGTAAGTCATATGCTGTTTGCCTTGGGGTAAATACCTAACCCTCTCTGAGCCTCAGGTTTCTCAGTTGTTAAATGACTGGGTTGAATTAAATGGTACCCAAGACTCTCTAATATTCCGGGGGAGAGGGAGAGGTCTATGTGTCTTCTTTATCTTCCCTTTCACTGTATCTCCTCCCAAATTTCTCTTCCTTCTCAAAATTCGACTCTTCCTTTGCTTAAGATCTTAATGTGTTTCCACTCATGGGAAACTGCTTTATTTTCTTGGCTACTACAAAAGAGGCAAAAATGGACGCTGCTGAAAAGAGGACCAAAAGAGCTGCCAAGCTAATGGTGATACTCCAGGCAGTGCTCAACCTCTGGGAGGACATGAGTTCAGCAGATAGTGTCCATCAAGCACACCACGAAGGCATAAACTACCTGCTGTGTCTAAGGGGAAAGAACTTGGAAGTCCCAAAGACCTGAATTTTAACTCCAGTGTTGTCAATTCCTCTAAAAAATACTTTAACCTGTCCGAGACTTAGTGTGTCAGCTAAGAATAACAATCCTACCTGCTTCCCAGGAGACCGTTGTGATGGTTAAGGAAGATAATAATGTGAAAACTGCCTGCGATATAGCTGGTGCTCGAATGCTAAATCCTGCCCTTTCCTGCTCATAAGTTGGCCTCTGGCAGTGAGGAAGAAAGGGATAATGATGGTAACTAACGTTTACTGAGTGCCTACTAGGTGCCACTTCTTCAAATGTCAGCCTAAGAGTGACACTTCAGGAAAGAATTATCTAACTTCCCTTATGAGGTTAAATTCATCATTGGAAACTGTCAGAGAATGGCATGCACCCCCTCTCCACTGCAGCAATCACAGCTCAATTCCACCTTTCTTTGTATGATGTCTATCTATACCACCACCTCCACCATCCTGCTTCCAGTAGAAGTAAGAATCATGTCTATTTTTGCGTCCATTATATTCCTCAAGTCCTGGCCAGCCCTCAATATTTGAGGACATAGAGGCTAAGCATGTGTTCTGGATTGCCTTACTTAATCTTCACAAAATGGGGTCTGCTGCTGTAATGCCCATTTTACAGATGAGGAAACTGAGTCTCAGAAAAAGAAAGTCCAGCTGAGACCAGAAGGACCACCCAGCCTAGCCCAGCTCACCCGAGCCATAAACATTTGCTGCCATACACTGCTGAAGTGTGTGGTGGTTTCACAGGATTACTGTGTCAATCAATAATGGACACATGTTTGCATATCATTCTGCACTTCACCAAGCAACTTCTCATACATTGATTCTTCTGACCCTCTTATTGATTAAGGCAGAGGCAGGAACTGCTTTCTTATTATCCTGGCCTGGGAAGGGCTTTGCATTTGTACAATTATTCTTCTGCTAAATTAATATATTAATCTGTTCAAACAATTGTTTCTGTAATTAAATGAGAGGGCACAGAAGAGAACCTACAAAAAGGTCTTATTTAGCTCTGTAAGCTGGAATCTGGTGACCTCTCACCCAGGCTGTGCAGTGATCAGACAGTGGGAATATGGCCATTAATTGGGTGTTTTAGGTACAGACACAGTTGTCCAAGCAATCATAGAGCTAACTGGCCCCAACATTGCCAATGAACTATGGTCTGTGGCTTTGTTAACGACACATCCTTTATTTTTCTCAGCCTCATTATCTATTTATTATTCAAAGAGGTTTGGAGTTAGAAGGACCTTAATTGGAATAAGCAGCGAATCTCACTAGTGCAGACAACCTTTCTAGGACATCCCTGAGAGATGAGTGCCCTCCAAGCTTCTCAAGAATGTCCATCAATATGGAGCTCACCAACTTAAAAGGAAATGCAACCAAAAAGCAAAGCCTTGTGAAATACCCACGTGAGGAACTAAGCTCATTGGATTTGGGTGTTGATTGACCATTGCCCATTTTTCCCAGCATAGGTCAGCTAAGGGCATGTGGGCGGGGCTTACGTATCTCTGTCCATGGTCCTCCAAAACAAAGGAAGGATAAGGAAGAGAAGAAGGTAGAGGAAGAGGAGGAAGAGGAGAGAGAGGAGAGAGAGAGAGAAAGAGAGAGAGAGAGAGAGAGAGACTATTGGAGAAACACTATTGTTCTGACATGGTTTTCAAGTAATTGCAGTTACCAAGAAAGAAAATTGTTTTCCTTTGGAAAGTCAAGAGAGCATTGACTTCCTCTTCACCTCCCCAGCTCCATCCTTGTGAGAACAACGCTGGTAGTCGGTGGATTTGTTACGTTCCAATTCCTGTGTTGAGACTCAGCCCTGCACAGCCTTGAGTTGAAGAGAATGTTAGGAATTTATTTATAAGGCAGAGGGTGGGCTGCTCCTCATACCCCTGCTAGGCTTGGACTGCAGCTATCGATGCCATCTTCACCTACAAAGGGCAAGAGGGGGCCGGGCACGGTGGCTCTCGCCTATAATCCCAGCACTTTGGGAGGTCGAGGTGGGTGGATCACGGGGTCAAGAGATCAAGACCAGCCTGGCCAACATGGTGAAATCCCATCTCTACTAAAATTACAAAAATTAGCTGGACATGGTGGCGCGTGCCTGTAGTCCCAGCTACACGGGAGACTGAAGCAGGAGAATCGCTTGAACCGGGGATGTGGAGGTTGCAGTGAGCTGAGATCATGCCACTGCACTTCAGCCTGGTGACAAAGTGAGACTCCATCAAAAAAATAAAAAGTGCAAGAGGGCAAATTGGAAAAGTGAGTTCTAATCCTGCTTCTGCATTCACATGCTATGTGACCACAGACAAGCATCTTTCCTTCTCTGTCTGTCTCTCCAGTACCACAACTAAGGGAGTCAGGCTAAACAAATGTTGAGGCCGTCCATCCCTCTTCTAGTATTCTGAGATTCCTCAGCCAATTTCTTTAAGGAGTGAAAGAAATGACCACATTTCTCACTTAAAATGGCCAAAAAGGGCATTTCTACACTATTAGGGAACTACTGGGCCAAACAGCAGAAATTCAAAAGCATCAGAGATACTTCTTTGCCTCCTGTAAGACTGACCATCCAGAGTGTACTCACTCGTCACAGCAACTCAGGGAGCTAAATGCTGTTGCAACCCCCAACTTACAGATAAGGAAACCGAAGCCCAAGATGAAGGACTCATTCGAGATCACCAGGGGAGGTGAAACTCTGAACCTTAGCTGCCTGAGTCCAAATTATTTCCATTCTACTGGGATGCCACTCAAGGGTGGTTTTAAACATAAAATCTGTCCTGAGCAGCCCCGCCAGCCAGGGGAAAATGCCCAGGCTCCCCTAACCCCTCCGAAGTGCTTCTTATCTGGCTTCTTGAGTACCAAGTTCCCAGTTAGTTATCTGCCAAGTCGTTTTCTTTCTAGGATACAGGTGATGCCAAGATTCAGTCCCAAGCAGAGAGACCTAAGGCTGGCTTTTAATTACAAGGCCCAGGATGGTTTGCTGTGACTCAGATAATAAGCATTCTGAGACAGGTTCCAAGACTTGGGGAAATCATCATTAAACAAGCAGAGAGATAAGGCTTGTGCCGGACTCATGTCAGAGGACATAAGGAGGGAGAAGGGATGAGAGTCTTTCCTAAATAACGCACTGCTTCTTCGAGACCCATGTCTGAGGGAAACAGGATTATCAAGGTGGGAAACTAGCGTGTTTCACCTCTCTTTAACTTGAACTCCCTATATCTCCCAAACAAGAGAAGGGAAAGAAACTCTGTTTTCTGTCCATGTCTGCTCATCCAAGGAAAGGTCTCTTAGAATATTAAGTCTCAGAGCAAGGGCCGGGCACACTGGCTCACGTCTGTAATCCCAGCACTTTGGGAGGCCGAGACAGGCAGATCACCTGAGGTCAGGAGTTTGAGAGCAGCCTAGCCAGGATGGCGAAACCCTGTCTCTACTAAAAATACAAAAATTAGCCAGGTCTGGTGGTGGGTGCCTGTAATCTCAGCTACTTGGGAGGCTGAGGCAGGAGAATAGCTTGCACCTGGGAGGCGGGGGTTACAGTGAGCCGAGATCATGCCATTGCACTCCAGCCTGGGCAACAAGAGAGAAACTCCAACACAAGAAAAAAAAAAGTCTCAGAGCAGTAAGGAACTTGAAGACCCCCCAGTGTAGGTCCCTCACTATTCCCGGAAACTTGTGCTAGATCTGGACAGCTCTAAACATGAGAATGGTTTTCTTTGATTGAGGCAAGATCTGTGTCCATGAACCTTGAGAGCTTCGTTCATCTTAGGTGTTCTTCTCTCATTCAGAATTCACTGGGCACATTATTTCCTGAAGTCCATAGTGTGCGTGTCAGAGACTGGGCTAGATTTTGGGGACAGGATGGTAAATGGGAGCCGTCCTTGTCTTCGGTGGGCACACTGGCACTCGCCACATTCCCCAAGTCTTGTCCTTTCCAGGTTAAACTCTCATGGTTTCTTCCATTGTTTATTTTAGGCTACAGCTCTGGTCCTCTCAGAATGACCAACGTGTCACCTCAGAGTCGCACATCTGACACATAGGTCAGTCCCACGGGAGCCACAATCGTGTCTTGGCCCTCACACGGTCCACACCCAAACTCACCCGTTTACAATTCAACCATTCAAAACACAGTTACTGAGTACCTCCCAGGTACTGAGGGTCCAATTGGGAAGAATAATAGACACGGAAGCTTTCGTACTGGTGAGAGTAGGAGGCATTCATCAAACAGACAGAAGAATAAATATGTTAGTGCCACTGGTGTCATGTGTGATGCTGGAATGAACAGGCAATGAGGAAGAGTAATGTATGGAGGTGGGAAATGGCCCAGCTAGGGGATGCAGGGGAGGCTTCTGGGAGGAGGTGAGCTTCGGATCAAGACCTGAATGAGGAGAGGTTGAGCACATGATGCCCAGGCAGAAGGATGAGCACTGGGAGGCCCAAAGGTGACCATGAGGATGCTGTAGCTGAAGACATGAAAAGAGGCCTTGAGGTTGGAGCAAGAGCAAAGGGATCCAAGATGAAGCAGAAAAAAGAGCCAGAGCCAGGTCATATGGACCCTTCTTTGCCAAGCAAAGGCCTTTGGGATTTTCTCCAAGAGCAATAAGGAGCCATTGAAGGTTAGAGGCAGGGAATGGTGTGAGCTGCTTCGTATCTTAGGACATGGAGGGGAGGGAATAAGTGTGGAAAAGAGGATGCCAGAAGGGAGGTGATTTCAGTGGGCCACACCCCACATTCTCACACACTCCCGTTCCTCACTCACTTCCACACACACTCCTAGAGCTTCAAGACGAGATGGGCAGACATAACGGAGGGAAAACCAGTCTGTGTGAGTGCCAGGGCATAGACGGGGTGGGAGCAGTTGGGGTGCCTCATCTCTCATCTTTCTGCCTGGTCCCTCAGCCTCAGCTTCCTCGTCTATAAAATGGGAGCTGAGGAGCAGGCATCACATCTAGTTGGGACTTCAGAAAGTCTCTTAAATAACGATTCTATGTGTGTGAGGCTTCTATGCCCAATAGAAATGAACATCATGAAAGGCAATGAGTTGTCCATCACTGGAGGTATTCAAGCAGATGCTGGGAAACTCAAAAGGGAAGAGTGAAGCTAAGTAGTGATTTTCCCCTATTTTCTACCAGTTATTGGGACAGATGTTTTTACACCTTATGACATGCTTTTAACAAAATAGTAAGGTCAGGATTATCAGCCCTCTTTCACAGAAGAGGAAATTGAGGGCTTATCCAAGCAAAGTGACTTGCCCAAGGTCACTCAACTAGCAATGAAGAAAGCTGTGACATTTCAGACACGTACTGCATGCCACAGACTATGATAAGTTCTTAAGAGCTGTAATACCATTTTATCTCATGATACAAGGTCCATTCTTGTCCCTATTATATGGATGAGAAAACCGAGGCAAAGGGAGGTCAGATGACTCGCCCAGTGTCATGAAATTAGGAGCTAAGAATGTCTGAATCCTATGTCTAGAGCCCTGATTCTGACCCTCAACACCAAATTCCCTCATGAAACTTCACCTCTCATGTTCAAGTCAATGCTGACCGACCATGGAGTCCATCCTCTATGCTTGCCCAAGCAGCAGCCCCTCAGCCGTCTGGTCACCTGGGTGTTCCCCTTTGTATTCATTTCATCAGGCTACTGGAAAAAAGTGCCACAAACTGAAGGTGTAGACCAACAGAAATACGCTGACTCACAGCAAAAATCAAGTGTCAGCACAGCCCTGAGGATGCTCTGTTCCAGCCCCTCTCCTACCCTCCGATAGTTTGCTGGCTCCAGCAGCGTAACTCCAATCTCCACGTGGCATTCTCCTTGTGTGTGCATGTCTCTGTGTCCAAATCTCCCCTTTATATAAGGGCACCAGTCACATTGGATTAGGGACCACTCTACCGCACCGTAATCTCATCCTACCTAATAACATCAGCAACCGCCCTATTTCCAAATAAGGTCACTTTCTGAGATACTAGAGTTAGGGATTCAGCAAAGGAAGGCTGGAAGGGACACAATTCAACTCATAACTCCATCCAATGCCGTGCATCTTTTCCTATAGGGAGCAGGTAAAGAAGCTCTAATGGACCCTGTGTTGCTAAGGGCCTCAAAACCCCTTCTTCTATTCCCCACCACCCACCAGCTTCACCCATCTGTCTCAGGTCTCCAAGGCTCTGCATCGGGTCCTGGCATCACCTTGCGTTAGTGACAGCCTGCAGCTTGGCTCCCTCTGAGATGGATCAGTCAGGAAACGGGAGAAGCCCTCGTCCCTTCCAGAGAAGGCAGGTGAATATTTCATACAGTGCAAGAGCGTGGAATTCCATACAGCCACCTCCTGCAAATGCAACATGACACCTCGTAATGGGCGATATCAGTACAAATCCAGTCTCGTGGCAGCCTGGAGCCTCCTGGTAATCCCTCACATATTGTGCTCATGTCACCATAAATACAATCGCCAAGGTCCAGCTCCTACCGCAGCCAGTAGATCAAAGGGGATCATTCCCATTTCTGCATCTGAGTAGGCTGAGACTTGCAGAAGGTAATCTGCCTTTAATCACACAGAGGGTGAATGGTGCCCAGTTAGGCAGAAACCGAGGGTGCAGAAAAGGAATGAGCAGAGTTGGTCCCCAGTGCCACGTCTGCAAAGAGCAGGAAGCAAGATAGAGCTGTTAGGTGGGACAAGAAGTAGATAAGTGAGGATGGGGCAGGAATGAGGAACAGAGATGGCTGGGCAGAAAAAGAGGTAGGGACTGGAGTATATGCAGAAAAGAAATAGAGCCCAGGGAAATCACTGGAAATTGGATCGACTTGGGCAAGAGCCTGAGTGAGCAGCTGGGGAAAGGAGAAACCAAAGTCAGACATCCGTGGGTGAGGTCTGACCCATCCTGGGTTTTGACAGAGAGGGATCCCAGGTCAGCCAGAGAGTGCATTTAGGCTTCCTCTTGATCTGCTCATTGGAGGGGGTCCCAGCCAATGCCTGAGACGATAAAGAAAACTGTCAAGTCCCTAGGATAAAGATGGAGCTTCAAAGCAGTCTCCAGTTTGTTTGTTTGTTTGTTTTGCAGAAAATCTGCAGGACCAAAAAGGGAACTGAGACTGGAGCCTGGATGTGGGGAGCTGGAGAGGATGCTGGTAATTCTCCTTCCTCCCCCATCCCCAAGTCTTTTCTATTTTATTCTCTATTCTGCTCTGGGTCCAGGAGGCTGGCCCCTGAAGACCCTATCACCTAGTCTTCTTGGTTGAGGTGAGATCATGAAACTGGGTGGAGGTGGGAGGTGGTCAGCCAGATACTAAAGAGTAAGTAGAGATTTTGCCAGATGAGGAGATTAATCATTTGAGGATGACGCCATCACAGAGGAAAGAGGGGCTGAAGAACAAATACCTGTGTACTTTATTCAGGCACCTGGATTCAGCCAGACCTGAAAGTCTACTAATGATCCAACAAGTTTTCTTCTTCCCTTAAATTAGGCTCTGCATCTGAAAGAGTCCTGATCCATCCAGGAACCATGTAGCATTATAAAAAGAGTAATTAACTTGTAGCTAGACTGTCCATGGTTGTAACCACAGCTCTGCATGACCTCAACCAAGACACACTGCTGCTCTCTGAATCCGTTCTTTCACACCTGCAATCTCCAGGGAACAAGAACAAAATAAAATAATCCCTGTAAAAGCACCCAGGTCACATTAGGTACATCCAAAAATGAGAGTTTATCTTGAACTCTCTCCCCTTTCTGCGCCCCGGTACCATAAGAAGAAAAATGTGATTCTCAGCATCGATGAGCTTATACATTCCATGAGTCAACCCGTATGCCGTCTTATACTGCCATATTCTTCTCCATCCCTTGAAACATTAGTAAAGAGCTATCAGCCTGTGATCATCTGCAAGGGGCATAACTTCCTTGTGACTCACTATCCCCAAATGTGTAATGAAGACATTCCTATTACTTACCATATGGGATTATTGTGAAACTAACTCAGTTAATGCACCCGAAGTGTTAGAACCAGGTGTTGAATGGAGTAAGCACTCAGTACATACTGGTTATTTTGTTAGTGGTTGTGGTTTTCACACTAGTAGTGAGTATTGCTATTATTGAGCACCTTCTCCGGCATATGCATCCATATCTCCTCCACCTCATTTACACCTAGATGAGATAACCCTGTGAGACTGCTGATGGATATTGTCCCAGTGACACAGATCAGGAAACTGCCTTAGAGAAGTTGTATGGCTTACCTGAGTCCCTGAGTGGGGATTTGAATACAAGCGTGCCCAACTCCAAGCCCTGTGTGTTTAAGGACGACACAGCATCACCTCCCCATCCAAGTCTAGCCGGCGGTAACCTCTGCACTTAGAAAGGCAGTCGGCCTGTGGGTCCTTTGGACACACTGAAAGCACAAATTCTCCGGAGAACGTTTCCAGAAGTTTGCTACTGAAGCCATCTCCCTTTGCAAGTACGCTTTCTGTTCATGTGAATGAAACCCACTAAATGGTATGATGTGTGCTCTAATTATAGGCTCCCCAGCCAGTGCCAAGAGGAAGTTGGTTAATGTACACTTGAGTAGATTTCAAATTGGATTTTGTGAGTCCCCAGCAAGAGGGAAGGAGGCCAACTTCTCCCCCGGAGGAGAGTAACGGGAAACACTGTCTGCACAGGAGTCTTCTCAGTTCGTCTAATGCCAGAGCAGGTGACGCCCTGCCCTCTACTTCCCAAGTCACAGAGCCCTCTCCCTGACTTAGCCTCTGCCCCTGGCCTGTCCCAGCAGCTCGGAGGCTGAGGGGAAATAAATGGGAAAAACAAGCCGAGATGCTAGGATGGAGAAGGCGTGGCAAAGTGGAAACAATCCTTCAGAATCAGATGAAACCGGATGCTGAGCCCAGCTCTGCCTCACTTCAGCTCAAGTATCACATGCGGGTGCCAGTATTTCCTCATGATGATTCCAGGTAGCTGTGTAGAAACATATGTTACAGTGTTTATTCCACATCTCTCCAATACTTATTCATGGCCTACTTGGTGCTACATTGTACTGCCATGAATAAGTTCCCTGGGCTCCTTGGAACTCCTGGTCCAGCCTGGATGGAGCAAGCCATCTATGTGCAACCGTATCACACATTGTGATGACAGAGGAGAGCGCGCCACAGGAAGGAGGGGCATCTGATCCGGAATGGATGCATCAGGGAAGACTTCCGGGAGGAGCACATCTAGGCTGGGACCTCAGAGATAACTCAAATGAGCCCAAAGAAGGGCGGGAAACAGTGCACTGGAAAAGTCCATGTAAAGGCCCAGAAAGAAATGAAAATGGTGCATTCCAGGAGCATCATTTAGAATGACTGAAAATGGCCAAGAAAAAGACATAATGGCAAAAATACAGAAATGCACTTTTGAAAATCATGACGTCAACGAGAGCCAGTCAAAATAATATTAACAAGGAACATTTTACAGTGTAGGAATTCAGGAGTTCTTGGGTGAGTTTAAAAATGATATTGCCACATAAGCCCTACTGATACAAAAAGAGAAGAAAGTAATAGACGTGTGAATGCGTTCTGAAAGACTCTGGAAGGATATACATAAAAATGAGAATAGTAATTATCTCCAGGGGATGGGATTATGGATGAGTTTTCTTTTCTTCTTTTTTTTAATTTCCCAATTTACTGCAGTGAGCATGTATTGCATTTGTAATCAGAATATAGTTTTTTTAAATAGAAAGAGTTTTGTTAGTATAGATAATGATCTACAGATACAGATCTGCTTAGCCTCACTGCTAGCATTAAGTTTGATTGTTGTTCAGAGCTTCACCTAGAGCAGTGCAGTGTAGACGTCCCGTCCCTTCCATCAGAATGCCTATGTTCCTTGTGGGAGCTCCTTGGAGCAGAGGCCAGAAGTCCTTTCTCCCATTCTTTCACCCTTTCATTCCACACATATCTATGAAGCACCTGAAGGATACCAGGAGCTACAGATACAGAGTTTCACCAGACCCAACTTCTACCTTCAAGGGGGACAGGCAAAGAAAGCTGATGATTATCATTTGGCATGTGGCCAGAGCTCCACACAAGAAAGAGCTGTCTACAAGGCCAGGCGCGGTGGCTCACACCTGTAATCCCTGCACTTTGGGAGGCCGAGACAGGTAGATCACCTGAGGTCAGGAGTTCAAGACCAGCCTGATCAGCATGGATAAACCCCATTTCTACTAAAAATACAAAAAAAAAAAAAAAGCCAGGCATGGGGGTACAGGGAGGCTGTCTGCAGAAAGAGACAGATTCCTGAGTGCCTAGATCCAGCCATACCTGATGCTGTTCCCTTATTGCTCTTCTGCAGATGATGACTTAACCCTTAGACGTTTTCTGCTATGTCAGTCTATAAGTGCCTTTTATTGGCTTAAGATGGTTTTTTTGGATTGAACTTATGTCAAGAGTTGCCAAGAGTCCCAAGCTACTCGGGAGGCTGAGGCAGGAAAATAGCTTAACCCGGGAGGCAGAGGTTGCGGTGAGCCACGATCATGCCATTGCACTCCAGCCTGGGCAACAACAAGAGTGAAACTCCATCTCAAAGAAAAAAAAAAGCCATCTAACCAGTGCTTCCAGCAAACCCAGTGTGCACACACACACACACTCAGATACACTTATATGAAACTCACATTCTCTTCCTCATACACACACACTGAACTTACCTATCTCCACCCACTCACGACACATTCAAACACACTTGCACACACCCAACACAATAAGCTCACCAGCAAGACCCCCCGCACACACACTCACACGCACGTGGTCCTGTGTTAAGTGTAGTCAGAGCTCGTTTTCATCCATGCCCCTGATGTTTCCGTCCCAACCCCAAACCCAGGCAACTCCTGCACACTCAGCTCCAGCTCCCCACCTCCCTTCCAGCCCCTGGAGGCTGCAGAGGGGCCCTTTGTAAAGGATGCTTTTTTTGCCAGCCTCTTCTTTGGGAACTTGCACAGCTCCCCATGAGATCCAGTCAAAGTCCTGGTTGTGGTTGAACTATTCATTGATTCTCTCATTGGGCACGCATTCACGCATTCCAGTGGCTCCAGCACTGTGCTAAGTGCTGAGCTGCCAGTTGAGACAGACGGACCACCATTGCGCAGAGTGGACAGTCATCCTACTCAAACCACCTCTCCCTGCCCTCCATTCTTGGCCCTACAGTCCTCCCTTACCTGGGCTTTTATAACTTGCTAATCAGAAAATCATTTAACAGCTACGTTATAAATGTGCCAGACTACATGGCAGGTATTTGACACTCATGATACCTCATTTAAACTTCACAGGAACGCTTTACAGGAGAGCAAGCGAATGAGGAAGAACTTTTTGAATCTTAAAGGATGGGTATGGATTAATTGCATCTGAATTCAGCATGTATTCTAGCCAAACACTGATGAGTGCTTTATGTGTATTATTTTATTTAAGCTACATAATAAGTCTATGTTATTGTCATTTCCATTTTACAGATAAGAAAGGTCCAGAGAGGAAAAATTACATGTCTAATGAGTGTAATAGTAAGACTCTTGGCAACTCTTGACATAAGTTCAATTCAAAAAAACCATCTTAAGCCAATAAAAGGAGCTTACAGACTGACATAGCAGAAAATGTCTAAGGGTTAAGTCATCAACTGCAGAAGAGCAAAAAGAAAAATGTATAAGGGAACAGCATCAGGTATGGCTGGATCTAGGCACTCAGGAATCTGTTTTTCTCCATCTCTTGGTATCTTTCTTTTGTGATAGCTTTATTTTCAGAAAGACTTTCCCCTCATGGAGGTAAGACAGCCATAAGCAACTAACTCTAGGTGTGCCCCAAACCAACTCAGCAACCACAGCAGAATCCCAAGTCTTACTGGACCAAACAGAGACCATATAACCCTCCTACCTGCTCTGTATAGACAGAAGGATTGCAATGTACTGGTTGTCCAGGCCAGGGTTGCATGCCCACCCCTGAGGCTGGGAAGGGGTACAGAGGATAGGGGAGGACCATTTCCATAAGGGAAGAAGAGGAATCTACTACCAAACTCCTAGAACATTCACAAGGCAGCCAAGCTGCATGCGCCCACCACCTGGGGATCAGACCGAGTCAGCCTTACTCACAGCCTGCGTGTTAACTGGTTTGCTCAGTCCCTCCACTTTGATTGCCTTCTTCTAATTCCCTGGCCCTGAGCTGACCCCACTCGGAGCCGCTTCCTGCAGCCCTCAGCCCTGAGCGCTGGTACTTAACAGTCATGCCAAGCGAGTGATGGATGGCGGCCGCTTCCATGGCTCTTCAAAGGAGATGGGCAGCTGCCGGCTTGGAAGCCACTCTTCTGTAGGGACAAAACCCAAATGCAAACACACACTGTAGGGCCACTTCGGCTTTTTGTGCATCCTCCCTTTCGCCCCCTGCTCTTGTTTGCAATTTGCACTGCAGGGCATTGGGCAAAGCAAAACATCTCAGGCTGCTCTGGAAAGGAGAAATCTTAACAGAAAAGCAATTGTGTGACTATGGTAGCACCTGAATAAATATCTTCCCCTTTCCATTCTCAGAAGTCCCCGGAGGCTTCTGGTCCTGCCCTTCCTGTAAAGAAGAGGAGGTCCAGGAGGTACAACTTGCCCAAAGTCTGCGTGGCCAGGGAGTGGCGGCAGAGCTAGGGCTCTGAAAAGGAAGAAGAGAACTGATATTGACTGAGCACCGCATATGTGCCAGTCTCATGCTGGGGGCTCTTCTGAGTTTTAACTGCTTGCTCAAACGACAAGGCACAGCTATAGGGACAAAGCCCTGACGCATGAGGCAGGAAAGAGTCCAAGTCCAATGCTATGGCCCAGCTTTGCACTGTGTCCTTGGACAAGACACTTCTCCTTGCCTGGGCCTCAGTTTCTCCATTTAGAAAATGGAATGAATGGCCTCAACACATTTGGATTGTGTGATAAAGACCACTCTTGGCATCAGAGGGCCCTCTGGGTGTCTTTTTAGCCACGAGAACCAGAACCGGAACCACACATTGATAACATGAGCAGCCATGGCATTGAATGAGGGAACCCTTGACTAAGACAATAACGTCTTAACTCTTAAGTCTTTCCTGATGCAATCCTTGCCATCCCCTGCAGCCTCCACCTCTGACTCCATCTCTCCCAGTCTGCACCCTGCCACTTTCAAACACTTGAACTTTTAGAACAATCCTGATCTCTCTCACCTCCAGGTCTCTGCACAGGCTGTTTCCTCTGCCTGGGACTCCTTTTCCTTCCACCCATTCTCTCTTGCTAATTTGTACTTACTATTGTGTGCCTCCTTCCTTTCTTCTTTCCTTCCTTCCTTCCTTCCCTCCTTCCTTCTCTCCCGCCTTCCTTCCCTCCTTCCTTCCCTCCTTCCTTCCTTCCCTCCCTCCCTCCTTCCCTCCCTCCCTCCTTCCTTCCTTCCTTCCTTCCTTCCTTTCTTCTTTCTTTCTTTTGACGGAGTCTCACTCTGTCACAGAGACTGGAGTACAGTGGCACAATCTCAGCTCACTGCATCCTCCGCCTCCTGGGTTCAAGCAATTCTCCTGCCTCAGCCTGCTGAGTAGCTGGGATTACAGGCGCACACCACCATGCCCAGCTAATTTTTTCTTATTTTTAGAAGAGACACAGTGCAAAGCTGGGCCATAGCATTGGACTTGGACTCTTTCCTGCCTCATGCGTCAGGGCTTTGTCCCTATAGCTGTGCCTTGTCGTTTTCACCATGTTGGGCAGGCTGGTCTCAAACTCCTGACTTTATGATCTGCCTGCCTCAGCCTCCCAAAGTGCTGGGATTACAGGCATGAGCCACCGTGCCTGACCTCCTGACCTCTTTCTTTCTCCTTCTTTTTTTTTTTTTGGACAGGATCTTGCTCTGTTGCCCAGGCTGGATGCAGTGGTATAATCACATGTCACTGCAGCTTCAATCTCCTGGGCGCAAGCCATCCTCCTGCTTCAGCCTCCCGAAGTGCTGGGATTACGGATGGGTGCGTGCCACCATGCCCAGCCCCATCTTTCCATTTCTTCCAGAGCATTGCCCTCTCTTCCCTGACTCTGCTCCTAAAATTTGTTTAGGTGTTTCCTTTGTACATCCATGGGCTCCTATACTCGCTATTAGAGCACTTTTTACCATGCTGTGATTTCCCATCGACTTGTCTATCTTCCCCACCAAATGACAAACTCCGTGAGGACAGGACAAAGTCAGTTCACAGCCACATCCCTGGTGCCTAGCACTGGGCCTGGTATACAGGAGGTACAGATAAAGAGTGAATCCTGCTAAACTAGGGAAGCCGTGGAAATTCATGATCTTCTTGGGAAGCTTTTGCTCCCCTGTTTTCCAGAACTGCTGTCTTCCATCAAGACATGGTCTCGGTACTAATAGGGGTGATGGCAATCACAGCAATTGCATTTCTAGCTGTGAAATCCAGAGGGCCCTTTGACCCCCAGAATGGGCTTTATCAAACAGTTCAGCATGTTGAGGCCGTGCATTTCATCTGCTAAATGGAGAAACTGAGTCCCAGACACAGGGAAGTGGCTTGTCCAAGGACACAAAGACACCTGTCCTCTAGTTCTGAAACCATGGTCACAACTTCCTCCTGGCCTTCCAGAGTCCGAGTGAATCCTCCTTCTCCATACAGCAACCAGGGTGGCCTCTGAAAAGGCACGTCGGATCACATTCCCCTCTGGCCACAAGCCTTCACTGTGTCCCCATCTTACTAAAAGCCCAAGTCCCTAAAATTTCCTACAAAGCGTTTGTGGGTTGAATTTTAGAAATAAAAGGGCACAGGGAACCCTTCCCTAACCCCATCCAGAATGGCCTTATATTATATAATCTGGGTGGAAAGAACCCTTGGAGTCATCAATTCAATTAATATTTTTTTTTTAAAGAGAGAGAGACAGGGTCTTGCTATGTTACCCAGGCTGAAGTACCATGGTGCAATCATAACTCATTCCAGCCTTGATCCCCTGGGCTCAAGCGATCCTCCTTAGTAGCTGGAACTACAGGGCTGTGCAACTGTGCCTAATTCGATTACACTAAATGGAGAAACTGAGTCCTGAGATGGAGCTAAGCATGTAGCCCTGGGATCAATACCAGTGGAAGGGAAGGGAAGGTGTGAGGGCTGGGCAGAGGGAAGGATACAGACCATGAACAGCCCCCATCAGTCCCGCCGGGAGCCCTGGAGCTCGAATTGTCCATCAGAGTTGGACAGCATCAGGCAGAAATGACCAGACCCTTCTATCCCTACTGTGGCCAGGCGTCAGATATGGGCAGCCAGCCACCTGCAGCTAAGCCACCTCTGAACAAGCAGACAGCTGAGGGTCACGGGCTAATGACAGCACTCTTAGTCATTGCAGTAATAAGGCTTTCGTCCAAGAGAAATCCTAACAAAAGCCCCAGAGAACCTGCCCCTCCCCTCACTCCCCTCATTCCCTTGCTAACCTCCATTCCAGCCACCTGGGCCTCCTTGTCCCTCAAACACCATCCTCACGGCCTTTGCTCCTGCTGTTCCCCTGACCTGGAGAGCTTTTTCCCCTGCTAGTCCGATGACTTGTCCCCTCACTGTCTTTAGGACTCTGCACACATGTTACCTTATTCAGGCATCCTTACTTGACCTCCCTCCAATAAAAAAAAAAAAAGCCATCCACCACTCCTTCCCAAACCCCTGATGCTCCCTCGCCATTGCCATCTGACACGCAGTGTAAGCCTTGTACGTTTGCCATGTGACAGGACCTGACCGAGCTGGCACCAAGCCCAGCACCGGGAATTCTGTAGGAACTCAGTAACAGTCTGCAGACTGACCCCGTAAGCCTTCAGTTCTTCACTTATACCAGCAAGAAACACTGGATTTGAGAAGAACCATGTTTGGCATTCCTATGCATTGGCCTTAGACAGGATGGCAGGCTTATGCGTTGGTAGCATGGCAATAAAGTTGGGGCTGTTACTATTATTTTAATTCTCATGATCTCTGTTTAATGCAGAAGGCAGCCAAGGTGGGCACAGGAAAGAGGACTCGCCCAGGGTCATGCATCAGGGAGCAGCTGAGCCATCGTAAGAACCTGGGACTGACCAACATCACGGCTCCCCTGACATTGCCTGGGTGCAGAAGGAACTCCTCAGGGCAGCTGCATCTCAACTCAGGGAGGGAAGCTGCCACCCCCAGGGTCCCTTGGCTATTCCTCTTACTTCCTGCTTGACTCTGCAATTGCTTCTCGGAACAGAATGGTGTTTATTAACTTCCCACAGAGCTCATTACTGAGCAGACACCTTATCACCTGCTACCTGTATGCTGCGCTGAGACTAATAATTCCCAGGCCATAAATAGCCCTAATCTCCATCCCATGGAGCCAGGGGCCGCCCAGCTTAGAAGTTCAAATCAAAGGCCGGGAGCCAGCTCTTTATCTGTCCCCATCCCTGGCCACTGCTCTAGGGCCATTAATTCAGGCATGAGGTCATCGAGTAGCCCCAATCTCTCTGGTCTCCCTGCTTCAATTCGGCGTTTATCTTGGTGTCATGACAAATTCACTACCATGTGGAACCGTCCTCAGCATGGCTAAAGACTACCCTGGTCGGAACTTTTTGTGATGGTATGGCAAAGCGTCAGACAGACAGGAGCTATGCCACAGACTCACTCTGATCTCTTAAATGAGCTGGCCAACCTCTCTGAACCTCAGTTTTCCTGTCTCTGTAATGGGCATAATCATTCCTCTATGACTGTTTGCTGTGGTTTAAATGAAACAATGGATGCTTTGAGCCCAGGATGGGCCTGAGAGCTCAATCAATTAAGGCCAACTTCTTCATTCAGCACAGTAAGCAGAGTATCTAGGGACCGCATTACACCTAGGGGTCCACAAAAATGCTTTCACTTCTTTTAATTATCATTATTATTATTACTTAATTTTTGTAGAGAGGAAGTCTCACTCATATTGTCCAGGTTGGTCTCGAACTGCTGGCCTCAAGCAATCCTCCCGCCTTGGCCTCCCAAAGTACTGGAATTATAGGCATGAGCCACTGCTCCCAGCCCCATTTCTTTTAAAATTAAAAGCAAAAATTGGCTTTAATATTAGGGACAGAAAAATAGCACACTACAGTGAAAAGTATCTGTTTTTACTCTTAGAGATCCGCTTGGAATGTCGCAGCATCTGTGGGGTAGGGAGTAGCATTACCACCCCTGTTTTCAAGATAAGGAGAATCCGAAAAGCTGGTGACTTTACCAAGTCCACACGGCTCACTGGCAGTGAACCACCATAGGGTGCTACTTTTGCTGTCCCTAATATTGTAGTCAATTTTTGCTTTTCATTTTAAAAGAAGTGGCCAGGTGCAGTGGCTCACGCCTGTAATCCTAGCACTTTGGGAGGCCGAGGTAGGTGGATCACGAGGTCAAGAAATCAAGACCATCCTGGCCAACATGGTGAAACCTTGTCTCTACTAAAAATACAAAGGTTGGGTGTGTGTGGTGGTGCACTCAAAGCATCCATTGTAGTCCCAGCTACTCAGGAGGCTGAGGCAGGAGAATCACTTGAACCCAGGAGGTGGAGGTTGCAGTGAGCCGAGATCATACCACTGCACTCCAGCCTGGCAACAGAGTAGCGAGACTCCATCTCAAAAAATAGATTAAAAATAAATAAAATAAAATAATAAAAGAAGGGAAGCTGAGTGCAGTGGCTCATACCATTACTTTTAATGGCAAAAACCACAATTACTTCTGCACCGACCTAATACCACCTGCATTGTATTCCTCTTTATACCAGCATAGTCCTAAAATGTATTTCAAATTTGTTTTTACTGGTGGGAAAGGCCCATGAATGCAAAAGTACATAAGGAACACAAAAGTCCTAATTTGTCCCTGCAGTTGATTCATGCTCCCTTCTGTTTGAAAGTTGGAGGCAAGGCGTGGCCGCAGCCTAGAAGCCAGAGGGATCACTTACACAGCTTACTTCAAAGCGCTGACAGTCGATGTACCACGAGGCTTGACAGTTCAAAATCAAGCCTTCTTCCAACAAAACCCAATCCTTCATTCTTGCAACAAATATTTTTTGGGTTTCTACTCCAAGCCAGGCATGGGCTGGGTGCAAATATCAATGTGAGCACTGGCTGACTGGGCGAACTTGGGAAAGATACTTGCTGTCTCTCTATGTGCCATCTGTAAACTGGGAATGATAGGATCGTCATCAGAGATGGGAGGATTCATCCAGGTGAAGTGTTTAGAAGGGTCCCCATTGTATGTCAAGTACTGCATACGGTTAGCCCCAATTATCACCAGGGGCGTGGACTCCGCCCCAGTAGAGCCTGTGACAGATCATTAACAAGCACTCGAATAGACACATAGGCCTTTGTTATGATGAATGCAATGATTGGAATGAACAGGGAACTGACAAGAACCGGAACCAAGAGGATTGTCTTAAATGGTGTAGCCAGGGAAAGCTTCTCTAAGGCAGTGCCATCTAAACAGACCGAAAGAACAGAGGCAGTCCTGGGAGGGGAGGAGGGAGTATCTCATTCAAAGGACTAGAGAAGGAACAGCGGGGAGGCCATTGTGATGGAACCAATGATACCCCAGGAACTGCGCCTGGAGTGCAGAGACAAAGCCTTGTCCAGGTGCCTGTTGCACTTAAGCCTCACAGCACCCCCTGGAGGCAGGTGTGGGAATTATCCCCATTTTATAGATGGGGCAACCCTGACCCAGAATCCCTTGGAACCAGACACAGTAGAAAACATGACGCAATCATCCAGACTAGAGGGGACCCCTACACTGACAGTGAGCTTTGTGGACCTGGTAAAATCACCAACTTCTCCGATTCTCCTTATCTTGAAAATGGGGATGATAATCCTCCCCCCTACCCTACAGATGTTGCAACGTTCCAAGCAGACATCTAAGAGTAAACACAGATATTTTCCACCATAGTGTGCTATTTTTTGCTGTCCCTAAAAGCAGCCTACATCCTCACCTGAGTGCTAGGAATTTCCCCTAGGACCTGCCGGCAATCTGTCAACCGGGAATTTCTCTGCGACTTCTTACATTTAGAAACTATCTTTCCTAGGCCATCTCTAACAGCCCAAGTTTTCTAGATGCTACAAACTGGTTGGGAAAGCAGGACTGTCTGGGATTTCACCCCATAACAACTTCCCTTGATTCCATGGGAGGGGCTGGAAACAAGCTAGAAATCCGTCTTCTCTCTCCCTCTCATCTGCGACCCCCTGCCCACTCTCCAGCCTTCCATCTCGTCATCTGCCCCATCCAAGCTACTCTTGTATAGCTGTCGTCTCTAAACTGAGATCTATACTTTCTCTTCCCCAGTCCCTTTTTCAACCAGGGGGGACCTTGTCAAAACCAAACCCGATTGTGTCACTTCCTGCTTAGACTCTTCGACGTTTTATTCCCAAGATCCAAAGCAATTCCTGATCGTGGCGTGGCCTCAAAGGCGTGCATGGTCTGGGATCTGCCAGCCTCTCCTTCTGCCGACCTTCCTCTCCTACCACTGTGCGCTCTTCCCAGATCTTAGACTCCCCATGATTCTGTTGCCACAGGGACTTTGCACTGGTTTCTTCTACCTGGAATATTCTGGCCACATGCCTCATTACCCACTCACTTGTCCCTGATGAAACCTTACCTCCTCAGAAATGTCTTGCCTGATCTTCTGGCTGCAGAGAATGCCTGACCCTTTCTAGCCAGCTCCTTACTTTGTTTTTCTTCATATCACTACAAAAGAGTATGGTCTCTCTATGTGACATCTGTCCCTCCATAGGACGCTGTCTCCCTCTCTCTTAGAAGTCCCAGGGTGGGGCATGACCCCTTCTGTCCTGAAAGCTGCTGAGGAATCCAGCTTTGGAACTGAGTGAATGGGTCCCAGTGACTCAAGAGGAGACAGACCCTGTGCCCTTGACCACGAAGCACAGCTGGCTCCAACAGGTGGAGGTAGGGGGCGTTCAGGGCTGGAAAACGCTTGCTGGAAGCATCTATGGATGCATCATCCCACATCTGCAGACCAAGGGAAGTAAGCCGATAGGGACAAGACACTTCTGTGCAAGAGAAGGAAGACAGGACAAAGAGAAAAAGATCTGACTGGGTGTGTGCGGTTGAGTTTACAGTACAGCGAGGAGACCACTCGCCTGGAGTGGAGTGAGTGAAGAGGAGATGGCAGGTGGAGGGCACAGAACCTTATACCGTAGCCCTGGTAAAACCATCAGACTTCATGCTGAGTAAGATGGAAAGCTGCTGAGTAAGATGGAAAGCTGCTGAACACACAAGGGGCCTGATCTGATTTGCTTTGTAAAACATCACTCAGGTC
>CAUYLG010009889.1:0-65596 GCA_963573385.1 Cacajao melanocephalus
GCTGATATTCCTGGCGCTTTTTTGCCCAGGAATCTCCTGGCCTGGCTCCCTGTTTCAGACCCCTTTTTAACTGGATGAATGGGCAATTCTGCCTTCCCAAAGCTCCACTTGCCAGCTAGAAGGGAGAACCAGACTAGTGTATTTTGTACGGAGAACTGCCACGCCGGGGCGCTGGCAAAACTGCCGCGCCAGCCAAAAGCCACGCTGGCGACCCGTAGGGCTCCTCCGCCTGGGAATCTCCTAGTCTGTGGGCAATAAAAATCCGTCTGTAAATGCAGCGTCCACTCACCCTCTGCGCTTTCACTGGGAGCTGCAATCCTGAGCTGTTCCTAATCAGCCATCTTGGATTCCACCCCTATTTTATTTTTTCAATTATTTTTACTACCTTGTGATTTGGTACCAATTAAGACTTTAAAGCATACAGAATTTCATAGTTGGGGCAATCACTGAATCTCCCTGGAGCACACTATGGTTTGTAAAACATCATCCTAATCATAATGCAAAAATAATGCTATTTTCTGTTTTCTGTTTTGTAGCCAAATCTATAAAAGATTTAGCTAATATCCATAGCTCTCTATAAAAATTACACACTGTCCCCAAAATCAGCAATTTACTGGAGTCTTATGTTGTCAAATATAAAGAAAAATGGTAAGGAAATTAGGAAGTATTCCTGAAAAATAATCAGGACTTTAGCTTCACACTAGATCTCTCTGAAGCTTTGGTGCCACACAGAGAAAGAGAAACATCTAGACTGATGGAGAGGACCACAAGTTGAAATCTACATAGTGGAGCAAATAATTATAAAGTATTTCATGTGATGTTTGTCAAAAAAGACTATGTCTAAGCCAAATTCTATATCGGCCTCATTTTCATTATTGGTCAACTCTACTATGAACTGTTTGTGTCAGTTTCCAAGGACAATTACCCAGTTCTTTCTTGAAAATGTGTGGAGCCCAACATCTGGACCACTTCTGAACTTTAAAATCATATTGCTCCATTGATCTCTACTTCATCATGGATTCAAAACTTTCAAAAGTATTACATTGCTTTAACAATTCTGAATTGTTTTTCCACTACGAAATATTTTACATCCAAATATAAGGTCTTGACTCAGCCTTTAGTGTTATATCATCTAGACTGGATCTAATTAAAATGAAATTGTTATTTTTTTAAAAATCTTGTATTTTGTTCATTAACCATTTCCTGACAGCTTTAAAGCACTTCAAGAAGCTTAAAACTATTATTGCTATGTACAACATTAGTAAAATTAAGGAAATTTGGAAAGGAAGCTTAATGAGGGAAGAGAATGAGTTATCCAGCTCACTAGATTTTGTGCTGGTCATTCTCCATTTGTACCTCCATAACTACTCTCTCCTCTTCTCTAACCCTACCTATGCTCCAGAAGGAGGCTGAACTGTGTGATTTACAATGCTTGGTGCTCCCTTACTCTCTGATTCCTATTAGATTTATCTGATGAGAGGCCCAGGAGACAAGACAGTTTTGAAAGGAAATAGAAACCAGAGAGAAATACAGGCCAGTATATATCCCCTCCCTTAACCCGCTTCTCACAAGTTGAGCTGCAGGTTTAGCAGGGGCTGCATCTTTTACTCATGACCACAGATCTTCTCAGGAAGCCCTTCTTTCATATCTTTTGTTCTCTCCAGGTTTAGTAACCACTCTCTTCTCCAGATATCTGGGCCTTGGAGTGGTAAAGTTTCTTGATATTGCTAGTCCCTGGATGCATCACTATTTTTAAAAAAATTTCTTTAATCTGGCTTATATCTTTATAGATAGTTTATTCATTAAATGTTTTCAATTAACCCTTTGGATATGCCATCTGTTACCTGCCTGAACGCTTACTGATCTGAAAGTGTGTTCTTTGAAATGATAACAGAACATGCAAACAGTGAGATGGTAGCATTTAACTAAAGATACTGCATGATAACAATGGAGTAAATTCAAAAGTAAAAATGCATATTTGGAAAAATGTCTGCACAAACAGGATAATGGAATCCATAGCAGAGGACGAAATCTCTGAAGAGTGGCATAGACAGAAAGTACAAAGTAAAGAACTAAATATAAACCATGAGATGTACACACATTTATTTCTATCTTCTAAGTGTAGAGTATGTATAGGGGTGTGTGTAATTATCTTTTCCAAACATATTTCAACAGATTATTTGCTTTCGTCCTCAGAAACCCAGCTATCTCTGTGTGTACATTAACACAACTTTGTCTGGTTAAGCATGTTCTTTTATATAAAAATAAAATAGTCTCATATAATGTAAAATAACTTACCTAAGCATGGGAAGTTACCAATGATAAACTCTGGTTTGGCTTTTTTTGTTTCTGGTTTTTTGTTTTTTGTTTTTTTTTCCATTCCAATTTTTATTTTAGATTCAAGAGGTACATATGAAGGTTTGTTACATGGGTAAATTGTGTGTCACAGGGATTTGATGTACAGATAATTTTGCCACCCAGGTAATCAGCATAATATCCAACATGTAGTTTATCAGTCCTCACCTTCCTCCCACTCTCCGACTTCAAGAAGGCCCTGGTGTCGATTATTCCCTTCTTTGTGTCCATCTGTACTCAATGTTTACCTCCCACTTACAAATGAGAATAAGCAGTATTTGGTTCTCTCTTCCTGCATTAGTTTGCTTAGGATAATGGCCTGCAGCTCCATCCATGTTGCTGCAAAGAATATGATTTTGTTATTTTTTGTGGCTGTGTGGTATCCCATGGTGTCTATATACCACAATTTCTTCACCCAATCCACCACTGACGGACATTAGGTTGACTGTATGTCTTTACTATTGTGAATAGTGCTGTGATGAATGTATGTATGCATATATCCTTATGGTAAAATGATTTATATTAATTTGGGTATATACCAAGCAATGGGGTTGCTGGGTCAAATGATAGTTCTTTTTTAAGTTCCTTGAGAAATTTCCAGACTGCTTTCCACAGTGGCTGAACTAATAGTCTACATTTCCACTAGTAGTGTATGTGTTTTCTTTGCTCTGCAACCTCAACAGCATATAATATTTTTTGACTTTTTAGTAATAGCCATTCTGACTAGTATGAAATGGTATCTCACTGTGGTTTTGATTTGCATTTTTCCAATGAATAGTGATACCAAGTGCTTTTTCATATGCTAGCTGGCCACGTATGTGTCTTCTTTTGGTAAGTTTCTGTCCATGTCCTTTGTCTATTTTTTATTGTGATTGTTTGTTTTTTGCCTTTTTTATTTGTTTAACTTTCTTATAGATTTTGGATATTACACTTCTGGTGAATGTATAGTTTGCAAACATTTTCTCCCATTCTGTAAGCTGTCTGTTTATTCTGTTAATAGGTTCTTTTTCACTGCAGAAGCTCTTTGAATTATGTCCCAATTGTCAATTTTTGTTTTTGTTGCAATTGCTTTTGGAGTCTTCATTATGAAGTCTCCAATGTTCAAAATGGTATTTCCTAGGTTTTCTTTTAGAGTTTTTAAAGTTTTGGGTTTTACATTTAAGTCTTTCATCCATCTAGAGTTGATTTTTGTATATGGTGAAAGAAAGGGGTTCAGTTTCAATCTTCTGCATTTGGGTAGTCAGTCATCCCAGCAACATTTATTGAACAGGGAGTCCTTTCTCTATTGCTTGTTATTATGGATTTTTGTTGAAGATCAAATGGTTGTACGTGTATAGGTTTATTTATTTTTGTTTTGAACAGAAATAGCCCTTAAGATTACAAATAACATTTACCCATATAAAGAAAACGTTATGGTATGGGAAGTGTTTGAAGCATTGTTTTGTCTTGTTCTGTTTTGTCTGAAGCTGGGGACTAGAGTCAAAGGTAGGGAAGATGTCTGCAGGAAGTTACGGAGACCAAGTTCACAAGCCAATTCATTATGGCAGTTATCATCTATTTTCAAAATTTGCCTTTCCAATGAAGTGAAAATTTGTCAGTGTATTTGAATAAAGCCAATTTAACATATGAGGAAAAAATGTGCAGTACTCCTCTCTCAATTCCTCCTGTTTTGAATTTTCAGTGGACATCTCTCTATCTGCTGTCCTTCACATTCATTCCTTGCCCTTCTGCTGCTCTCTCAGTGTCCTAGAGGGGGCTGATCCCTATAGTTTGCATTTACCAGGCTCCCTGTCAGAGGACTCTAGTAAATGACTAATGGGAGATTGGAGCTAAGGAAGAAGAGAAAATCCAGGATGTTTGCCCTCTCCATCTGTATTACGAATGTCTCTGGCAGATGCTGTGTTACTTCCACGGTTTTAGCACCTGCCAGACAGACTGTCTATGATTCTATCTTCTACCCAATGACCCAGTAACTGAGTTAAGACTTTGGGCTCTGGTAACACTGTTTATTTTTGTCCCTCCAGCCTGGAGCTTGTAGCAGCTTTTAGTTCTTGCTGATCTCTGGATTGCTTCACTGTCCCTGAGTTGGCTTCTCAATCTCTTCCATCAACTGGATAACCAGTTTATTGTGTAAATACCTAGGGTTTTTTTCTATTTTCTTCATTGATCCTTCACTAATAAATAGTCTATGTTCATCTCTGTTATATTAATTTGCATAGTTGATTCATTTTCTCCATTAATCTTTAAGACTATTGCCTGTAATGCCTGCACAGTGCCTAGAAGAAAGAATTTCATGGATACATAGAATTGCATCTCTGAAGGGAATTTTGTGAAGTTTAATAGAAATTAGAACAGAATCAAGAACCTTAATTAGAGACATAGTCATTCACAGTAAACGTAAAAGCAGCTATTAAAATCATCCAGTAGTGACTTAGTTCATCATGACACTAATTGAGGGGAAGACCATGGCATAACTGACCTACTCCTACACCAAACTACCACAAATCCCTTTGGAATTAATAGCAGTCATAACCCTTGTCACAGGTGAAAATGCAGCACTCGTAAGAGAACACTAACATAACAATTGTAATGGTCTGTAATTTATACCATGATTTGTAAAATGCAGGCATTTTGTGATGGTTTCCATGACTACACACACAGAGAAGAGTGAAATTACATTTAAAAATAAGCTATAACTGAACTGTAAAAAGCGTAAAGAGTGACTCTGAGAATGAGGGGAAAATGTTTTAAAAAGTGAAGTGTTTCGATTGAAGCCACATAATAAAACATGTGGTTGTTATCACAACTTGACAGTGTTGTGATTAACAGGGAAATACTACCAGATAAAGTAGAAAGAAATGAGTTACTTAATGTGAGTGAAAGATAAGTCTATGATTCATAGAAAGCCACCAGAGCTAGATACTCAGCAGCGCTCCCAGGTGGAAAGGCAAGCTTCCCTATCCTCAAGATTCCACCAAAGCACCCAGACTCTGATACTACTGTGCCTCTCAACTATTCTGAAGACTTAACCCTTCAAGTAACAGCCCAATTGCATTCTGTGGTGATTACTATAAACTTGGGAGAATTAAAGGTTAATTTCACAGGGTCAGTTTTCCAGGATTTATTTCCCTCTCATACAATCTTCATGCTAAGAAGCTCAGGCTTCAGTGTTGCCTGAATTCCCATTCTGTATAAAATAAAGAACAGATTTGAAAGCTGAAATAAAATATGCATAGTAATCTAAATCAATTAATACTTTTTAGGAGTTTTTTTTCTTGTTTTAATATATTAGTACTAAAACAAGCTTAGCAATGGATGACAATAACAATATTAAATGAGCATTTATGAAATAAAATTTAGAATAAAAACAAAATGGACAAGGTAACTCTCATTTATCTTTACATGATTCATATGCAGTTATTTAAAATTTGACTCTTCACCACAAAACTGTAACCCCTAAATAGAATTTGCCTTACCATATAAATAATTGAGACTGTGATAAGAGAATCTAAATGCATTACAAACATGAAATGAAGGAGATGGTAGGGAAGAGATCCTGGTCTAAGTAACTTTGGAAATGGGTATGTTCTGTTAAAATGAAACATTAAATTCCAGGTGATAAAGCTGTTTGTCATGTAAATGTTAAAAATTGCAATACTGCTGTACATGTGTACCAGAATTCAACAAGTAAGTACATAGCTAGTATACAAACATTTCTTCCTTTCTTTGGTCAACTGAGAGTACCTAAAAGAAATAACACACCAGTAACACTGAGCACATCTAGTACAGTACCCAAATCTTGGTTTCCATTATCACTGTCTGACAAAGGAACCAGGACTTCTTGGAGAAATGGCTGATTCCAGGACTGAGGTAAAAAATACATAAAATTAGTGTGGAGCAACTTATAGTGCCGGAAAGTAAGGAAGTGCTCCACAAACTAGCAAAAAAACAAAAACACTACCCGGTTGAGAGGGTATGTCAAACAGGAACAGGACCCAGTGAAAGAGCTGCCAAGGAACAAAACCGAAATAACTGAAGCAAAAAAACAAAATTATAAAGTAATATTGGATTATATAGCCTAAAGTATAAAATATATATCCATTAGTGCACACTGATATAAATAAATTAAATGAATTTTGAATAAATAAATTGGGGAGAAGAGATAAATTTCCTGTGCATACTAATTACAAATATATAAATACTTCATTCTTAAGGAAGATATTACTTCTTAAGCGTAGACTCTGCATAGTAATTTCTTCCAAAGAGTACATAGCATGGAAAGGGTGTAAAGAGTAGAGGAGGGAAGAGTAAACTCTACAATGAAGAAACCTGAAAGGCACTACCTCTGTCAGATGGCTAAAGTCATGTTGGTGGTATGTGCCCTTGATATGATGTGATTAAAATATCACTTTGCATTTGTGATCTTCCTCCCCAAAACTCATAAACCTAGTCTAATTATGAGAAAAACATCAGATAAATTCCAGAACAAGGGCATCCTAGCATGTCATCAAAAACAGGTAAAATCTAAAGAACTGTTACAACCAAGAGGAGCCTAAAGAGACGTGGCAGCTAAATACAATGTGGTAATCTGATACGACCAACAGAAAGAAAAAAAAAATCATTAGGATAAAAACTGAATAAACTATAGATCTCAGTTAATAATAAGGTATTCATACTTGCTTATTAGTTGATAAGAAACATATTTTACTGATGTAAAATATTAACAAGGAAAACTGTGTGCGAGTGTATATTGAAACTTTCTGTACTATCATCTCAATTTTTCTGTAAATCTAAAACTGTTTTAAAATGTAAAGTCCATTTAAAAACTGGTCATCATAAATATCTCAAAATATAATCATTTTTAAGAAATATTCCGCAGCATTATTTGAAATCCTAAAAATAATCTTAAAATATACTCAAATATCTTTAATCCATGACAATAAAAATAATAGTATTTTATAAAACTACAAGTTGAAGTTAGGTCTTCAATATTCTCATTATTTTTTTCAATTCACTGAAGAAAAAAGACTAAGTTATGTAATGACAATGGAAATTTTTTTATTTAGACTTAACTTACAACTATGACTTTCTGTCAAAGCTAACATCAAAATCAATTGAAGTATTGTCATGATCACACTATAGTGTTTAAGAGCGAGGTTCTGAAACTACTCTAAGTTGGGACTCTGATTCCACTATTTAATACATGAATGACCTTGGCCAAATTACTTAATCCATATGTGCTTCAGCTTTTCCGCATACAAAGTTACACTCACTGCCTGAAATTGATGTGATGATTAAATGAGTTAATGTACATAGATCACTTAAAAGAATGTCTAGCATATAGCAAGTGCTCCATCCGTGTTAGTATTTTCTTTTATTACCAAATCTTTCCACATACTAGAATTTGAGCTCCATGAACTCTATGAACTCAGAGACTTTTGTCTGTTAGAGTCACTGTGATAGTTCACATGCCTGGAATCATGCCTGGCATATGAAAGGTGTTCAATAAGTATTTGTCGAATTATCATCATCTTCGTCACAGATCCAAATCCACATATCAAAGTATTCAACTGCATAAAAAAAATTATTATGCAGAGCAGTTTAGCTGTAAAGTTTCTGAAAACAAAATATTACAGTGCAGTGGGTATAGAAACAGTCAAGAAGTTAAAACAGATAGTCCTAATTACGCCAGTTTCTCCCTCAGAGCCTCTGCAAATCGTTGTTGATAAACTTACATTTTTGTGGGAGGAACTTCCAATTAAGGAATTTAAATCAAGCCATTTCTATACTTCCCCCCCTTGAAACTCATCAAAACTATCCAAATAAATAAATAAATAAATAAATAAATAAATAAATAAATAACTCTCTTCCTCTTCAACAAAACAAGTAATTACTGTTAACTCCAAACAACTTAATGATGGTGATGAAAAATGGGAGGAGGAGACTAAAATCAGAGGAGAGGCTCTGAGGGAGAAACTGGTGGCATAATTGAGACTGTTTAAATTTCTTGACTCAGAGTGAGTTGGGAATGGCAAAATGTAGCCCCCTCTCCCCATTTTTAATCAAAAACCGTCAGTTCACATCACATTTTAAAAAGTTTTTTCGCTTACTTTCCTCCCTTTTTCCAAGTAATTTGACACAAAACTTTTAGTATGACAATTCTGGGGCTTCTGTTGCCTTAAAATGCAAAGTATATCCGTCAAATCCTATTGCAAATGATATTAAATTTGACATTCACTCAAGGGACCAAGATGTTATCAACAGTGACATATTAAAATGAGGGAAGTGACCTGCACCTTAAAAACTGTTACATGACTTTTAAATTCCTCATATCCTTCCAGGTTACAGCAGGTTAAAAAAAAATAGTAAAGAAACTCTAACCTAGAAGCTAATAGAGGGTTAATGGAATTATAAAAAACATCAAATTAATCAAAAATAAGAAAACAAAAGAAAGAACGCATGAACAGACAAGGTAGCAAGATAGCTAATACAAACTCAAATATAAGCAACTTATGAAAGACATATCTTAAATATAAGAACACAGAAAGGTTGAAAATAAGAGAAAAGAAAATGATACACCCTGCAAACACTAAACTAGTGATAGTTAGTATTTCTATATTAATGTCAAACAAAATGGACTTTTACACAGCTGGCACTCTAAGAGATAAAGAAGAACATTACATAATGATAAAGTTGTCAAACCACCAGGAATAAAAACAGCTCCACATTTGTGTGCAGTCAACATAAAGAAAATATAGCGACAAGAGTCTCTAAGTAAAAAAAAAAGATTTGTTTGAGGGTAGCATACAAGAAGAATTGCAATCCAGGGCATGCACGCAGACCAGGTGGTCTCCAGTATGTCTGGAGGACAAGGGAAAATTTGAGATTATTGAGGATGGAGGGGCTTACATCAGTTGTTTTGAAAGAGAGTTTACTGGTGCTGGCAATGTTTTAAAAGAGCTGGCAAGTTCAGATTAGCAGGTGCCAGTTGCTGCTAGACAGAATTTGTAATCTTGAAGTTCTGGTTAGACCCTTGTAGCTTTGGATTGGGAGACCATTTTTGAGACAGACAAGTGTTCTTATAAGAGTGACTAGCTGTCCTTGTGCTGCTAGCTGCCATTTGGAAAGATTTCTTGTGATAGTTTCTGTTATCAGGCCAATCACGCATAAGATCCCTCCCTTCATGGCCTTTCCTGGATCCATTTACCAGAGTTTTACACAAGGGACTCTATTTTGAATCTTACAACTGTCATGGCACCTTATTATCTCAAAGTATATGAAGCTAATATTGGTGAAAATACAAGGAGAAACAGCAATTACAGTCAAAGTGTGTTATAGCCAGACCTCACTTAATGGCACTTCACTTTGTTGGGCTTTGCAGATATTGCAGTTTTTTTACAAATTTAAAGTTTGAGGCAACTCTGTTTCAAGCAAGTTTGTAGGTGCCATTTTCCAACAGCATGGACTCACTTTTTATCTGTGTCATGTCTAGGAAATCTCACAATATTTCAATATTTCATCTCACAATATTTTATTATTATTATGTCTGTTATGGTGATCTTTGATCAGTGATCTTTGATGTTCCTATTACAATTGTTTTGAAGTGACACAAACCACACCCATATAAGACACCCAATGTAATCAGTAAATGTTGCATGTGTTTTGACTGCTCCATCAACCAGACATTTCCCTATCTCTTTTTCTCTTCTCAGGCCTCCCTATTTCCTGAGAAACAACTATATTGAAAGTAGGCCAATTAATAACCCTAAAATGGCCTGTATGTGTTCAAGTGAATGGAAGAATCTCACATTTCTCACTTTAAATCAAAAGCCAGAATGATTAAACTTAGTGAGGAAGGCATGTCAAAAGCCAAGATAGGCTGATAGCTAGGCCTTTTGTGGCAAATAGCCAAATTGTAAAAGCAAAGGGAAAGTTTTTGAAGAATATCGAAAGTGCCAGTTCAGTGAACACACAGATGATAAGAAACTAAAACAGCCATACTGCTGATATGATGAAATATTCATGGTCTGGATAGATCAAGCCAGTCACAACCATCCTCAAAGCCAAAGCCTACTCCAGAAAAAGGCCCCAGCTCTCTTCAATTCTGTGAAGGCTGAGAGTGGTGAGGAAGCTGCAGAAGAAAAGTTGAAAGCTAATAGAGGTTGGTTCACAAGAGTTAAGGAAAGAGGTCATCTCCATAAAAGTGCAAGGTGAAGGAGCAAGTGCTGACATAGAAGCTGCAGCAAGTTGTCTAGAAGACCTAACTAACATCATTGATGAAGATGGCCATTCTAAGCAACAGATGTTTAGTGTAAACGAAACAGCTCTGCATTGAAAGAAGATTCTGTAGACTTTCCTAGCTGGAGAGAAATCAATGTCTGATTTCAAAGCTTCAAAGGACAGACTGATTTTCTTATTAGAAGCTAATGCAGCTAGTGACTTTAAGTTGAAGACATTGCCCATTTATCATTCCAAAAACCCTGGGGCCCTTAAGAATTATGCTAAATCTACTCTGCCTGTGCTCTATAAGTAGAAAAAAAAGAGCATGAATGACAGCACATCTGTTTACAGCAGGGGTGTCCAATTTTTGGCTGCCATAGGCCACATTGCAAGAATTGTCTTGGACCTTACATAAAATACACTAGCACTAACCACAGCTGATGAACAAAAAGAAAAAAAAAAAAGAAAGAAAGAAAAAACCATGCAAAATATCTCATAATTTTAAAAAAAAAAATTTACAAATTTGTGTTGTGCTACATTCAAAGCCATTCTGGGCCACATGCAGCTCATGGGTCATGGGTTGGGCAAAGTTGGTTTACAGCATGGTTTTCTAAATACTTTAAGCCCACTGTTGAGACCTACCACTCAGAAATAAAAAGATTCCTTCCAAAATAATACTTCTCATTGACAATGTACCTGGTCACCCAAGTGCTCTGCTGCAGAAGTACAAAGAGATTAACATTGTTTTTACAGCTGCTAAAACAATATCCATTCTGCAGCCCATGGATAAAAGAATAATTTCAACTTTCAAGTTTTATTATTTAAGAAATATATTTCCTAAGACAATAGCTGCCATAGGTAGTTATTTCCTCTGATGAACACGGGCAAAGTAAATGGAAAGAATTCGCCATTCTGGATTCCATTAAGAAACATTCATAGTTTGTGGAAGGAGTTCAAAATAACATTAACAGGAGTTTAGAAGAAGTTGATTCCAACCCTTATGTATTACTTTGCAGAGTTCAAGACTTCAGTAGAGGAAGTCACTGTAGATGTCATGAAAATAGCAAAAGATCTATAATTAGAAGTGAATCCTGAAGATGTGATTGAATTGCTGCAATCTCATGTTAAAACTTGAATGAAGGAGGACTTGCTTCTTATGAATGGGCAAAGAAAGTGGTTTCTTGAGATGAAAACTATTCCTAATGAAGATGCTGTAAATATTGTTTAAACAACAACAGAATATTTAGGATATTACATAAATTTAGTTGATAAAGCAGTGGCAGGGTCTAAAAGGACTGACTCTAATTTTGGAAGTTCTACTATATGCAAAATGCTAACCAACTGCTTTGCACTCTACAGAGAAATACTTCATGAAAGGAAGAGTCAACTGATATGGCAAACCTGATTGTTGTTTCCTTTTAAGAAATTGCCACAGCCACTCCAATCTTTAGCTACCACCACTCTGATCAGTCAGCAGCCATCAACATTGAGGCAGGATCCTCTACCAGCAAAATGATTACAACTCACTGAAGTCTCAGTGATTGTTAGCTTTTTTTTAGCAATAAAGTATTTTTAATTAGGTATGTACATTATTTTTTAGACATAGTGCTATTGCCCACTTTATAGCATTAAGTGTTTAAAATGTAGTGTAAACATGACTTTTATATGCACTAAGAAGCCAAGAAGTTTGTGTGCTCACTTTATGGCAATACCTGTGTTATTGTAGCGGTCTAGAACCAAATCCACAATATCTCTGTAGTGTGCCTGTATTTGGAAATATTCAGTTAAGAAGCACTTAAAAGACCTGAAAGTAGTTGTCTCTGAGAAGATGGTCTTATGATGTGAGGAATGGTCTAAGAGGACTGCTATGTGTCATTTTAAATCTACTGGCTTAAGAAGCACATGATGGCTTTTTCTTTTTATTTATTAGTTGACAAAGATAAAAATAATTTTTAAAAGCAAGAGAAAAAACTATGTAAATGTAAATCTATACATATAAGAATAAATAAAATACATATAAGAATATAAGAATAAATAAAAAATATATACATATAAGATATAAGAATAAATAAAATATACATGTAAGAATAAATAAAAAATACTTCAAATTTTATTGTTATGTTAAGGTGGAGAGAATATCATTAGGTATGTGTGTAGTAATAAAGGTAGGCTATATATAGATACTCAATGTTTAAACATCCTATAAAGTCCTTTATTATATTTTTAATTTTAAAAGATAATGAATAAATTTTATGAATAAATCAACGTATGAAATTTACTATTTAAAAGAACTTATTTATGTTTATTAAAATAGACTCATCTACACTTGTTATATCAACTTGGATTTTCAGATGGGACTGAAAAATATCTGTTTATATCCATCTGTCTATCTCTGTTAACACACTGCTAATCATAAGAGATTCTGTTGGATGCATATGTACATCCACATATATATATATATATATATATATATATATATATCTGTAGCATATCGCAGAAAATTAGAAATTCGATAGCTCAGCACAGGAAATCCATTTTATTTTTGCTAACATCAAGCAGCAAAATACCTCTCTGAACAAAGCCATTACCAAAAACTCTCACTTTGCTACTTAGCAAATTTTATTCAACTATCAAGATCAAACATAAAAGCCACTTTCTTTCCAAAGCATTCATGTACATTCCTCTCTCCTCTACCCAGATGTAATCTCTTTGACATTCATAATAAGCAGAGTGTATGCTTATATTCAAAGTGCCTAAAACTTGCTTGATATATAAAATGTTAGAGATGTTTCTTAAAAATATAGATTCTCCACCTCCTGCCCTAGACTGTCTGAATTAGTACCTCTGGTGTTACGACTACCAATATGTATTTTAAGGCATTTCCAAGCTGATTTGTTACGGTCAGGCAAATTTTGTAAACATTGCTCTAGAATAAAAAGCAAATGCTTTGACAGACAGGAGACTGGAATTCTAATCACAACTAGAATCATTAGCTACATGGCACCAGACAAACATCCTCAACCTCTGAGTTTTCTCCTCTGTAAAATGGAGATAAACCAAATTTCATTAGTCAAATAACATAATGTTAGGACCTAGTACAGTATCCAGCGCTGAATATCTTGTCTTTCTTTTTAACTACCTCTGACATATTAAAGCACTTACCATCTTGCATTATACTCAGTTATTTATAACTATATTTATTGATCCCCCAAGTCCAAGCACCACATTTTTATCGTGCCTACCAGGTACAGTGGTAGGTACATAAAACACTGTACCATGTGCCAGGAACATGGTTGGCTCACAAAAACTATTTATGAAATGAGTTGATTCAGGACAACCTCCTAATCACAAATTCCAGTTCTGTTCCCAGATTTATTCCCTTATCTAACCTCTACCACTTCTTCCCACTCTCAACAGATTGTATGTAACAAAGTATAT
This sequence comes from Cacajao melanocephalus, assembly GCA_963573385.1. Classification (NCBI taxonomy): domain Eukaryota; kingdom Metazoa; phylum Chordata; class Mammalia; order Primates; family Pitheciidae; genus Cacajao; species Cacajao melanocephalus. The sequence continues at coordinate 14,014 of CAUYLG010009889.1, forward strand.
TCCTGATAATGAAAAAGTTAGATAATACACTTGAAATATAAATAAAAATTAAATTGGTGATTAGAAATAGAGGCAATTTCAATTAAAACTTAAAGGGATGAAAGGAGTATGAAATGGTTCTCTGTATTTTTTCCTGTGCCATAAAGTGTGTAGATTTCATTGTTTTAATATGCCATATTTCTGAGTAACACAGTGTACTTAGGTTTCTAGAATAGAAGCAATCATTAGTGTGAGTCTAATTTAGTTCCCTGCTAAAGGTGATAAAGGCAGCTCATTTATTCTTCCTAGTAAAGAAGTCCTTTTATTGTTTCAAAGTCTTCTCATGATCTTAAAGGTGCAGCCAAATGATGGGATTCAGTGATGACATTGGGGCAGGCAAAATTAGAAAGACTATTTTTCAAGTAACATGCAACAGATTTTGGAGGGGGGGAAATATATTTTCCGGTAAAGTAAAAATGAACTGGTTCATTATTTATTATTAGCAGCTGATGGATGTAGGAGGATTACTTGACAGCTGGATTTCTAATATCTAAAGATGAAAATTAAGCATTTTTATAATAAAGATGTGCTTATAAAAATGTATTTTCATAACCGCCTTTCATTAGAAGTATTGTTATCTCTGGAGGCTGTTGAAGAAAAGGAACAGGGAGAGCAAGACTGCAGCCTCACGCTCAGAGAAAGAGCAGCACCCAAATACTGTTGCTGTCATTTCTGCATAACCTCACTGATAAGTCATTTTCCCTGGTACTTCCTCTTGGATTTGGAAGGTGCTCAGCAAAACAGTTAATTGCTAGGTGTCAGAGTAGCTTGCATGTATATGAAGCACAATCTTACCATTTAACTTAGAATTTAAACAAGTATTTAGTATCTTTCCAATATTCTGTTACTTATGAAATAAAGATGCTAATATCAATGTCAGGATTAGTTCAAGAAGTAAGTTAGATAATAAACGTATAGCACTGTCAATGTCTGGTTATTGTCATTAATGTTAGAGTGGACTAGGGAGTTCGTAAATCAACATTTATATTTCTGATGTGCATTTCTGGTTGTCCATATTTCCATGTACAAGACTCTTAGATACTACTTTGTATTTCCCAAGCTCTGTAATAAATTTTTTATATTTACTTTTCACAACCAAGTCATGAGATACATAATCTCCACAATATAAGGGGAAAAAACTGAACCACAGAGAGATGAAATATTCTGTCGGGAGAAGGCAGCTTGTAAGTGGCAAGCTGGAATTTGCACCCAGGCAGTCTATGCTAGAGGATTTTCTCTAAACTACAGCATTCACTGCACCTTGCTTAGTACGACCTGATCAAGAGCAGGTAGAACCACCAACATAAACTAAATTTATACCAATTTAAAATTAGAGAAAAGAAAATCATACTGAGATGAAATAACTTCCACAAAGCTTCAAAGAAAAACTGCATCAAAGGCTTGCTTAAACTCTGATGTACCAGTGCCTTGGGTTTTTTGAACTTTCTTGCAAAGTTTGCTCTTGATTTGCAACTAAGAAATGGGAACTAACTACTCTAAAAACTCATGTCATAAGTAGCTTGCTGAATTTAGAGAGAGTTTCTTTCATTTGTTTTTGCTTTTTTCTGAAAAAATAAATGCTAATAGCAATAATTTTCTAAATACTTTAAAAATATGTGTATTTTTAGTTTCCCAGCAAAATGCTATTGGAACTGAGGATTTTACCTCAAAAATTATGTCTAATTATGATTGTGAGTAAATGTTATTTCATCATGCTGAGAATTTTATTTCTTTGCTTTGACTTCTTCAAGAACTATAGACATGTTTATTACTACTTTACAGATTACTGAACAAGGAAAGCAGGGTTAAGTGACTTGATGAAACAGTTAAACATAAAAATACTATCAGCTCTGACATTTCTCTACCTGAAAAGGGCTGACAAACGTTAATTCCTGTGTCTTGGTTGTAGACCTTCAAGTGCGTCTAGAGAGATTTGGAATTATCTGATCAATCTATTTTCAAAGAATTATCTTTGTTTGTGATACTTTAGCTCAAAACAAAATATAGATTTTTGATTAATTGATTAGGAAGCTCAACCAAACAAATAAGAAAAACATTCATATCTCACTTGTACAATTACAAGTGTACTTAAATGCTTAAATATGATAAATATTTCAGTAACCATAAAAAACAATAGAAAACTGAGAATGGAATATTTCCCAGTAAGAATGCCAGAGCTAACCTAGTATATCCACTGGTAGGCATGGCAAACATAAGCCTTGAGAATGAAAGGATTAAAAGGTGGTTTTTTTGGGTTTTTTTTTTTTTTTTTTTTTTTTTTTGAGAGAGAGGGAGTTTCCCTCTTGTTACTCAGGCTGGAGTGCAATGGCATGATCTCGGCTCACCAAACCTCTGCCTCCTGGGTTCAAGCAATTCTCCTGCCTCAGCCTCCCGAGTAGCTGGGACTACAGGCATGCACCACCATGCCCAGCTAATTTTTGTATTTTTAGTAGAGACGGGATTTCACCATGTTGACCAGGATGGTCTCGATCTCCTGACCTTATGATCCACCCACCTCGGCCTCCCAAAGTGCTAGGATTATAGGCGTGAGCCACTGCGCCCGGCCTAAAAGGTATTTTTAAAAGCTATTAAATCATTCACTCAGTATTCAAACACATGCTGGCATATAAAATAGAATTCTGGTTTAATTCCTTCTCTTCTTTCAAAATCAGATTCCATCCTATACACTTATCTTAAAAGTATATATTTTCCTTTTTATTTCCTTTCAGTTGTCAACACCTTAAATTAAGACATTTCACATAATTCCTCAATGTTGGAATACTCGCCAAATTGGTTAATAGTTTCCATTTCTTACCAGCATTAATCACATTATTAATTTTTTATTTTTACTTTTCACAACCGAGTGATGTGTGGGTTTGGAACATATGATTTTGAACATGTCACTGATTTAATTTAAAAGCTTCACTATTTAACAACAGTGTTCTCATCCTTGTATTCAACATCCTTCATAAATAATTCCAACCTGCCTTTTTTTAACCTTATCTTCACTACTCATTTAATTTTACTCTATCCAGTCAGCCCTTCATTTCTCTGGGTTCCACATCCATGGATTCAATCTGTAGCAGATCAAACATATTTTTTAATGGATGATTGCACAATGAGATACCCATGTCACATCAGTCAGAATGGCTATTATTAAAAAGCCAGAAAACAACAGATGCTGACATGGCTTCAGGGGAAAAGGGATGCTTACACACTGTTGGTGGGAACATAAATTAGTTCACCCACTGTGGAAGGCAGTTTGAAGGTTTCTCAAAGACCTTAAAACAGAGCTATGATTTAACCCAGCAACTCCATTACTGGGTATATATCCAAGAGAAAATAAATCATTCTTCCAAAAAGACACAGGCACTTGTATGTTTATCTCAGCACTATTTATGAAAGCAAAGACATAGAATCAACCTAGGTGCCCATCAATGGTGGGTTGAATAAAGGAAATGCAGTACATATACTCCATGGAATACTATTCAACCACAAAAAAAATGAAACCATGTCCTTTGCAGCAATGTGGATGGAGCTGGAGGCCATTATCCTAAGCAAATTAATGCAGGAACAGAAAATCAAATGTTGCATGTTCTCAGTTGTAAGTGGGAACTAAACACGTGGTACTCATGGACATAAAAACGGCAAGAATAGATACTGGGGACTACTAGAGGAAAGGAAAAGGGAGGTGAGCAGGGTTAAGAAACTAACTATTGTATACTATGCTCACTACCTGGGTGACAAGATTATTCATACCACAAACCTCAGCATCACGCAGTATACCCATGTAATAAACCTGCACGTGTATCCCTAAATCAAAAATAAAGTTGAAATTATTTTTTCATAAAGCAAATGGATGTAATGAATATGTATAGACTTTTTTCTTGTCATTATTCTCTAAATATTATAACCACTATTTACATAGCATTTACATTGTATTAAGTATTACAAGTAACCTAATAATAATTATTATTGGTTTTATCACAATTAAATTTTCTTAAGTCAAGTTTTGGTAAATCAACTTCTTTCTATTGAACTTTTTAAATTAATTGAGTCATTTCTTTCTACTTTGTTTTTTATATACCAGTAATAATCTACCACCAAACTTTCCACGGAAATATGTGTCATCTCACCATTGTTAAATGGATCACACAATCTATCTTTATTTCACCCTCAAACTTACTTAAGAGCTCTAATAAATATAGAATTCAAGGTTGAAACTTATTTTGTTGAGATATTTAAAGGCATGCGCTTCTTCATTTTCTAGCTTTTAGCTGTGTTCTTTATAAAGTCCAGAGGCATTCTGATTGTCAATCTATTCTGATTCCCAAAACTCGGAAAACTTTTAGGATCTTTTTTTTTTTTTTTCTGGTTTGGTTTGGTTTGGTTGCTTGGTTTGTTTTATTTGTTGTTGTTGTTTTGGTTTTTTCTTTTTGTTTTTGAGATGGAGTTTCGCTCTTGTTGCCCAGGCTGGAGTGCAATGGTGCAATCACAGCTCACTGCAACCTCCGCCTCCCAGGTTCAGAGTGATTCTCCTGCCTCAGCCTCCCAAGTAGCTGGGATTACAGGCATCTGCCACCACACCCGGCTAATTTTGTATTTTGGTAGAGACAGGGTTTCTCCATGTTGGTCAGGCTGGTCTTGAACTCCCGACCTCAGGTGATCCGCCCACTTCAGCCTCCCGATGTTCTGGGATTATAGACATAAACCACTGTGCCCAACCAGGATCTTTTTTTTTAATCACTCCTATCCTAATATTTCAAAAAGTTGTGCCTTGATTTGGTTCTTTTAATTGTGGAGGCATTTTCAATCTGTAAAATCATGCTATGTAAAATCTGTGATATACTCTTGCATCATTTGTTAATAAATTTACCCCCTACTTTTTTATGGTTCTTCCATTACAAAACTCTGATTTGAAAAATGTGGATCTCTAAATTAGTCTCACATTTTTACCATTTTATTTTCTATCTCTGCATCCTCTTACTTTTCTCTAGCTGATAAACTCAACTTTATCTTACAATCTATGCATTAGTTTTTAAAATTCAGTTTCTAATTTATAATTTCTAAGAGTTCTTTCTTGTTCTAAGAATATTTTCTTTTTTGTATTGAACTATTCTTGTATTTTGGGTACAATATCTATTCCTCTCTAAGACTATTCAATACAGCATTTTTGGTTATTTTTTTCTGCTTTCTGCATTGCCTTTGTTTTCTCTGAGTTCCTTCTCATCTTACTTTCCTTACACACCCCCTTGTCTTTCATGTCATCTATTCATTAAAAGTGAAATAATAAAAATCTGATTTTTATTCAGATTTACTAAATAAACAAAATAATATCAAGAATAACTAAATTTAAAGGCTCATGCTTCCATTTCAAAACTTATTACAAAACTACAATAATTAAAAGTGTGGTATTAGCATAAGGATAGATATATAGATGACTGCGATAGAATTGAGAGTGCAGAAATAAACCCACACCTGTATAGCCAACTGATTTCAATGAGGCTGCCAAGATTATTTAATAAAGAACAGTCTCTTCAACAACAAATGGTTCCAGGGCAACAAGATATCCACATGCAAAAAATAAAGTACAACTTCTAGCCCACACCCTGTACAAAAAAAGTTAATCCAAATTAGATGAATAACTTAAATAGGAGACCTAAAACTATTAAACTCTTAGAATAAAACAAAGAGGTAAATCTTCATGATATTAGTTCTTAGATTTGACATCAAAAGCATTAACAACAGAAGAAAAAATAAATAAATTGGACCTTGAGAAAATTGTAAAATTCTGTTCAACAAAGGATGTTATAAAGCTCATAAAAAAGACAGCCAACAGGATGGGAGAAAATGTTTGTAAACCATATATCTGATAATAGTGGTCTAGCATCAAAATTATAAAAAGGACACTTACGACTCAACACACAGCAAAATAATGAATTAAAAGATGATCAAAAGACTTGAGTTGACATTATTCCAAAGACAATATATAAGTGCCCAAGAAATACATGAAAAGATGTTCAACATCATTTAGGTAAATTCAAGTCAAACTAATGTGACACCCCATTACACCCACTATTATGTGACCATAATCAAAATGCAGAAAATAGCAATTGTTGGTGATGTGGAGAAATTGAAATATTATGCAAACATAAAAAGGAATTAAGCACTGATACATACTACAATGAGGATGAACCTCAAAAATATTATGCTAAGTGACATAAGCCAGACACAAAAGGTGATATGTTACATGATCCCATGTATGTGAAATATTCAGAATAGGTAAATCAATAAAGACAGAAAGTGATCTAGTGGTTGCCAGGGATTGGGTTCCACAGGTTTTGTAGGTCTGTGCATTTTCTATGAGAACTTTAAAATTTTGTATTATCGTTTTTTGTTAAGCTTAAAAAGTAATAAAAATATAAACACGTTCTGGGGTATCTCAACTGTCAGCTTTAAGCATGAAATTTCAGTGCCTGGGTTTGCATTTTTTAACTATGATTTCATTGGTATCAGGTAGTAAAAAATTTTATTGTCAAGGATTATGAAAGTAGATTTGTTAAAGATGCATTGTACATTAGCTTATGGCCAAGTGAGATCAAGGCATAATCCTGAAATAAAAGTTTTCACAGTAGTTCAAAGAAAGAAGAGTAGAGACCAAATCCATTCAACACTGAAGCCTCAGCACCTAATTCACATGGCCAATATGATAGCATAGACTTTCTACAAAATTACATTATCAGCCCATCAAGTTAATGTAGTTTATTGGGCTCTTATTGGCATTGAAGTTTTGTTGAGAATTAATTTGCAAATTGATTTTGTAAGTTGTAAGAATAACAAGCATAAAAAGTTGATGTTAGTTTTACATACACATATTTTAAGTTAACATTTTTATAATAAAAATAACTTAAGGTGGCCTGGATAGGGGTGTCTGTGAGAATGGTTTTCTACATCATCCATTTTAATAATGAGAAGAAAAAATTTAAAGAAATTTTGATTAGGAAAAGATTTTTGTTTTATGGGTTACATAAGAATAATAAATAAGTAGATGATACACACTGAATATTTACAAAGGTGTGTTACAGGAAAGAAGCTGCATGCTATTTTAAAGGAATTCTGCAGAGTTGCTTTATTATGTTGAAAACTGTTCTATCATTTGTACATGTCTACTAGCAGGATGCGGTGCAGGGATTAAATTTTCTGAAAAGCAAAGACTGTAAACTAGACAGTTTAGAATAACTACATTTGGCATTTGCGATGATTTTGGTGAAATTCATCTACTTGTGCAGTTTAATTTTAATAAGAAAATATATTGACTTCCAACTATCCTAAATTGATTTCAATTATCTTATTCTTTTTGTCTTATTTGCAAAATGTATTCAAGAAAATGTAATATTAAGTCAGTTCACAAAGACACTAGCTTTTTAAAGCCACAAATATTGAATATGATGCTTATCTTTGGCATATCCTGTGGAAAACATAGAGTAGAAATATTATCATGACAGCTTATATTCTTGCAAAATATTTGTTGACACTGTTCTTCAGGCTTAGGTAATAACTTTCTTCTGCCATTATATTTTATAGACCTAGCATCATATCTGATTCTCTGATTTGCATATTACATAGCTAATGATCATTGCTGGGATATTTCTAATTTATTATTTCATTATTATTTATATATAACACCTTTTCATATTAGCTATTCCTTAACTCATATGTATAAGATGAGATAATAGTATTATTCAGGTGGGTCTTCTTACACATTACATACACAAATATGCTAAGTGAAATTGGTTTTGCTTGCAAATGTAGTGCTATTTTCTCATTTTTAAACTTTTTTGTTTTTCAGAAATGAGGGCAATAACAGGTTGCTGCATTAAAAGTATTTCATTAGATTCTAATTGTGATTAAGGAGTATATTTGCAGCTCACCTTATGGGCATAGATTAAAGATGTGAAGTAGCCCACAAGGGACCTCATTAGCATGGTGATTACAAGTTAATCAGTAATACAAAGAACACAGAAATAATGAAACAGAAAAACAAATTTTTTGATGCATTCATTATTAGATTTTCTCAGCTTTCAAAGGTTTAAAAACTATCAGGCTAATGTTTGGTGCTTTCATCTTTCTAGATTATGCTATCCTGAGGGAATAGTTTTGTGCTGTCGGGTAAAACCACTGAGGGAGAGGCGTCATCGGGTCATTTATTTTATTTTATTTTATTTTATTTTATTTTCAAGACAATAAGCATTTAGTAAACGAGTACTAGCAGCAAGGCACGCTGCTAGGTTCTGTGATGAATACAAATGCAAGCAAGAATGAAACTTGAACAAAAGACAAACACATACAACAAAGCAAAGTGTAAGTTCTTGGTAACAAGAGAAAATTTTGATGGGGATAGCAGAGAAGGATGTGAAAATATTAGGATCCAACCTAAATCTTGAAACACAGGATTCTAAGAGGCAGACATCACAAATTGGCATTCAAGGAAGAAGCAATAGGATAAGTAAAAACGGGGTAAAAATTGTTCATTTATGTTTGAACAAAACATAAAGTAGATTGAAATTTTTTAGAGAGCAAAGTACAAATAGAACAATAAGAGGAGATGGAATTGTCAAAGAAAAATTGGACCGATATGGAAGAAGATATGACTAAATACAGTATTAAGGAGTTTGAGTTTGTACCTCTATGCAGTGGGAGTCTGTATTAGTCCACCTTCACGCTGCTATGAAGAAATACATGAGACTGGGTAATTTATAAAGGAAAAAAGTGTAATTGACTCCTAGTTCCACATGGCTAGGGAGGTTTCATGAAATTTACAATCATGGTGGGAGGCAAAGGGGAAACCAGCACCTTCTTCACAAGACAGAGGAGAGAGACGAGCAATCAAACAAGGAAGTGCCACGCTTTTAAGATCGTCAGATCATATAGTGAGAATTTTCTCACTATCACAAGAACAGCATGGTGGAAACAACCCCCATGATCCAATTACCTCCCTCCTTCCACACGTGGGGATTACAATTTGAGATGAGATTTGGGTGGGAACACAGAGCCAAACTATATTAGGGTCCAAAGGAGGGGAAAAGTATGCTTATTTTTGAAAATTTGAAAAATAGAACAAATTAAAGTATAATTCAACTGTGTACCACCTAAAGTCAGTTGATTTTTTTTTGTTCATGGAAATGATAAATGAGCAGAGATATAAATGAATCACACTATGGTTTTGAAAATATGCTATAATTAGCCACTGTGAAGAATATAAGCATGTTGCATGTGTCTTTCTTTTCTTTGAATGAAAAGCAGGACAATGAATTTTTCATCATTTGCACAGTACCTTTTCTGTATTTCCCAAGGTACTTTTGCATCCATTTTTGCTTTGTCTTATTTCCATAAAACATGTAGCAGAGGTATTATTAGCATCATGTCTTAGTGAACATATTAAGTGACTTGTCCAAGGTCAAACAACCAGCTTAAGGTAGAGTCAGAATTAGAATTCAGATTTCACATAACATGTTTCAGTGTTCTTACACTGTATTTGTTCAAACTACCAGAATCAAGGCATGGAATACCAGTGTTCTATATAGTATTCCTTCACATATTTGCCCACTCTTCCAGAAAATTTATTAGTGCTGGTTGCAAAGGTACCACAAGGATAAGAGATAAATATGACATAATCATGAATTCCAGGTTCTTAGCCTTTCATGAAACATTAATAGTAAAAATAAGATGGAACATCCAGCAGAAACTTCTATTATGCATGGTACTGGATTCCACTTGATGGAAAACTTTCTTTCTTCTGGAGAAAATTCAATCAGAGTAGATCATTATTTCTAATTCCTCTTTGTATTGCTTGTTCATTTTAAAGAGGAGAAACGACTTCTCTAATAGGTGAGTTTTGAAAAGGTAAGACTGATGTCCATCCAGGCTTGTTTAGGAGCCATCTGCCAGGCAGATGGGTGCACTCCGGACTGTCCTGTGCTTTGCAGTGCCCCTGCAGGGGAAGCCCATGGTAACTCAGCTGTGCTAGTGACTGGGTTTAGTAAGACTGATTGAAGGATAAAGTACCTGTAAACATTCTTGGCTGTAAATCTAGAGTCATGTCCTCCAATTACCTTCCTAATAGCGCAGCTGATATCTTCACTTCTTTATGTCTCATTATGCCCGTCTCAATTAGATCTACACTTAGAATGGGAAGGTAACTATTATTTAATGGCCATCTAAATATGTGTGCCTATTATCACCTTATCAACAGCCATAGAGGAATTGATTATCATGTATTACTGTTTTCCCTATGATGAAATTGAGGCTTAAAAGATTAAGTAACTTATCCACATTCACACAGCTAGTTAGTGACAGAGCAGGGCCATGAGATAATTCTCTGTAATTGGCCACACCCAACCATAATGCTAGGTGAACAGCAGCAAATTCTTTAAGAGACTCATATCATGTTATTACATATTCAGTTCCATAAACAAAACAAAACTCATAGTTTGTCTTTTAATAGTGGATTGTCTCAAAGAAGGGGCAAAAATCCTTTTGAGAACCATGTTATTCATTAATATGACCCAGCAGAGTAATCTTTTAAACATGAGAAAAAAAATCATTTTATTTATGAGCCAGATGCCATAATTCACCCAATTCTGTTCTGTATGACCTCACTCTCAGCTCCTATTCTAGTTTCTACTATGCAGCACTAAATATAAATTCTAGTTAGGACAATAAAATAACATAGTTTCCCATGGTCTGTCACCAATACCTAAATTGCTTTTCAATAAGAAGAACCTGGTTTCTAGTTTCTCAACCAAACCGAAGACTCAGTCCAATTAGATTCAGGGAGTCTGTATTTTACCGGGAGTCTGATTATACTTGGAGATTCTCTCTCTGAAAATCAGTTAAGTACAAGAGCACCATCAAAAGAGGTATGCTATAGATTCATTATATACTATTGTAGAGGAGATATACTCTATGTTAATCATAATATAGCTATAATAAATATGTAAAAGACAGGGTAGAGATCCTACTCTGCATGTTAGCTTCTGTGTCAGGGAGTCCTCAAGACCACCCACAGATTTGATGATTTGACTCAGGACTCAGCATATAGTTGAACTCAAGATTATGATTTTTCATGGCAAAAGGATACAAAGCAATATCAGCAAAGGAAAGAGGTACATGGGGTGAAATCTGGAAGAAACCAGGCACAAGCTTTCAAGGGTCCTCTCCTAATGGAATAACACAGGATGCTCTTAATTTCCCAGAAATAAGTGATATGTGTGAAATGTTTCAACTAGGGAGGCTCATTAGGGACTCAGTGTCCTGGGTGTTTACTTGGGGTTGGTCATATAGGCAGTCTCTGCCTGGCATATACCAAACATCCAAACACTGAAAAAGAAAGCAGTTGTTCAGCATGAACCATTTGTTGAAGTTTAGGCGGTAGCTAACGTATGGTTTAGGCAGAACAGTTTAGGCAGAGTGAATCACTCTTATCAGCCAATGTTAGGAAATCTAAGTTTCCAGACAGCAACCAATGGCTGAGCTTCTCTTTCTAAGAACATGCAGTCTCAGACCTGCTATGTTAAAGATTTTCTATACAGCTTCCAAAGGGGGAAAAAAAGCATTACAATAGAGCTCAGTGGGAACTTTATTTAGAAATCACAGACAGAGTAGTATTTGGTCTTTTTAATTTAAAAAAAGAAAAAAGAAATCTCAGAAAGTTTCACTTTCTTTAGATTCTATTCACACCAAAATTATTGTGTCACTGAAGGAATTACACAAATTACTTCATTTATTGTTAGGAGTTCAAAATTGTTCTCTTGACTTATGACTGGGCTAGTCCTAAAAAATAGGATGATACCAAAAGTCTATTTCCTACTTCTTCTTTTTTTTTTTTTTTTTTTTTTTTTGAGACAGAGTCTTGCTCTGTCACCAGGCACCAGGCTGGAGTGCAATGGCATGATCTCGGCTCACTGCAACCTCCACCTCCTGGGTTCAAGCAATTCTCCTGCCTCAGCCTCCTGAGGAGCTGGGACTACAGGCGTGTGCCACCATGCCCAGCTGATTTTTGTATTTTAGTAGAGACAGGGTTTCACCATGTTGGCCAGATGGTCTCGATCTCTTGACCTCGTGGTTCTCCCGCCTCTGCCTCCCAAAGTGCTGGGATTACAGGCATGAGCCTGTAATCCTACTTCTTATACCAAACTACCCTTTCTTCAGCAAAGCTGTTTTAAACATCCTATTTGGTTTCCAGTTATAAGAAGAATTTAAATGGAAAAGGGGTTAAAAAAAATCAACTGCTTTTCCATCATGCTAAGATTACCATTTTAACTCTTTGGTGTATATATTTCAGAGCTTTTTGTAAGCATATATATACTCATGTTCTTCTACTTTTTTTTTTTTTTTGAGATGGAGTCTCGGCACTGTAGCCCAAGCTGTAGTGCACTGGCGCAATCTCAAGTCACTGTAATCTCCACCTTCCAAGTTCAAGCAATTCTCCTGCCTCAACCTCCCAAGTAGCTGGGACTACAGGCGTGTGCCACCACGCCCAGCTAAATTTTTTGTATTTTTAGTAGAGACGGGGTTTCACCGTGTTGGCCAGAATGGTCTTGATTTCCTGACCTCGTGATCTGCCCTCCGCCTCCCAAAGTGCTGGTATTACAGGGGTGAGCCACTGCACCTGGCTGCTCATTTTCTTCTTTATAAATAGAAATCGTGCTTTCTTGACCCAACAATATGCTTTCTTTATTACTAAACATCTTTCTATATGACCGTACATTCCTTTGTACAGAAGCACTGCAGCGTATTTAGCTAAGCATCATTATTTTCGCCTGCATCAGTTTTACACACTATTCTAGGTAAAATAGGCTGAGAGTAATTCTACTCTCAAGGAGATGACATTCTGCTGGGAAGAGAAAGGCCAAAAAAAATGAGGTAGTTACAAGAAGTAGCAAGTACTATGAAAAAATAAACAATGTGATAGAGTAGGGAGAAGAAATTGCTTTAACTTGAATGGCAACTGAATATCTCTTGAAGAGAAAACACCTCTTTTGAAACCCGAATGATGAGAATAAGGTCATCATGGGAAGATCTGGAGGGAGAGCATATCGAGCATAGTAACAGTCATTGCAAAAACCTTGAGCCGAGAATAGTGACCACGGGCAGGGTTTCTTTTCCATATGCAGAGAAAAACCTTTGGAGATTTCTGCACAACAGAATGATGAGTTTAAACTTTTTTGTATTTTTTACTTATTTATTTACTTTTGAGACAGTCTCTCTCTGCCGCCGGGCTGGAGTGCTGGAGTGCTGGAGTACAGTATCTTGTTCTCGGCTCACTGCAGCCTCTGCCTCCCAGGTTCAAGCAACTCTTCTACCTCAGCCTCCAGAAAAGCTGGGACTGCAGGCATGCACCACCACACCCAGCTAATTTCTATATGTTTAGCAGAGACAGGGTTTCACCATGTTGACCAGGCTGGTCTCCAACTCTCAGCCTCAAGCGATCTGCCCACCTCGGCCTCACAAAGTGCTGGGATTTCAGGCATGAGCTACTGCACCCAGCCAAGTCAAACTTTTAAAAGCTCACTCTGGGTATCACGGGTCATCAATTTTGGGAAGGGAAGAGTGAGATCAGAAGTTGTTATAAGAATGTGGGCCGAGCGCGGTGGCTCACGCCTGTAATCCCAGCACTTTAGGAGGCCGAGGTGGGCAGATCATGAGGTCAAGATATCGAGACCATCCTGGCCAACATGGTGAAACCCCATCTCTACTAAAAATACAAAAAGTAGCCGGGCATGATGGCACGTGCCTGTGGTCCCAGCTACTCGGGAGACTGGGGCGGAAGAATCGCCTGAACCCAGGAGGTGGAGGTTGCAGTGACCCGAGATTGTGCCACTGCACTCCAGACTGGCAGCAGAGCAAGACTCTGTCTCAAAAAAAAAAAAGAATGTGAGTAAGAGGAAATGAGGGCTTAGTATAGAGGTGTAGTGGCAGAGATGGAATAAGCTCATCATAGTTGGAAAATACTTTGCAGCTAGAGCAGGTTATACACTTGCTGATGCATTGGATGTGAAATGTTAGAACAAGACATGAAGTTTGGCCCATTAAGTTTTAGTTTGACCACTCATTTGAAGAAGTATTTTCGTAAATTTAGAACCATGCTCTTTGTCATATATAATGAAAAATACTTTTCTATCTTTGTAGTTTATCCTATAATTTTGTTCATGCTGTTTTCAATATATAGTGCTACTATATTTAATCTAACGAAGTTGAATGAATCAATCTATTCCTTATCTTTATTTCTTTTAGTAATAAACTTAAAAGTAATTCCCTCCCTCCAAAATTACTCACCTATTATTTTCTACTGAATTTTTTGTTTCATTTTTCCATGTTTGTAATATATCTGAAATATATTTGTGAGATGTGAATAATGAATATCCTTTCCTCTTCCCTGAGTGGCTGCCTAATCATCCCAACATCATTAGTTAGATAATCCATCTTTTATCCTCTGATTGAGATGCCACTTTTATACTATACTTAGCCTTATTTTATTTAGTTCTATTTTTGGACTCCATTTATCTGCCTAAACTTGGTCTAGTACCTAATTATTTTCTCAATTATTAGATTTTTATAATATACTTTAATATGTAATAAGGAAAGTCTGTCCTCATTACTCTTAGTTTTCAAAATTATCTGGGTTATTTTCACATTCGTTTTTCCAGATGAACTGAGAATCATGTTGTCACATTTGAGGGGGAAAAAAAAACAGTTTAATACATGGTAAATTGCCAAGATGTCAGCTCTATATTTGATTGGAATTAATGTCAGTTTTTAGAATATGGTATGATGAATCTAAAAAATGGCCTGAGCACATAATGAAGAAAAGAAACAATTATTATTTTCTCCTTTCTTTATGACCTTAAGGTAAGTTCAATTTCTTGCCTTTTTCAAGAAAACCAAACTTTAGAGATCTGTCATGTATAGTAATAGAAATGATACTGCAACAGTTCCTTTAATTATAAACATTTACATTTTACAATACCAAATGATTTATAATAGAGTACTTGTATGTGATTAGCCCATTCTTTCAAACTCTGAAATCACCTTTTTGTTTCTTCAAAGGAAGAAAATAATCTGAAGTTATTGCTTTTGTCTTATATTTAAGCCTGACCCAGAACTCAACATTTAAATACTTCTTCATTGCCAGGTATCCCATATAAACTTTTTGAGTTTTCTAAGCAAGATACTCTCTGAAAATGCGATTGAGTGGTTTTGATTCTGTTTTTCACATTTTAGACTTCATTTGCTTATAAATCACATTTACTCTTTGAATATCTTATTATTCTGAATGTCTTATTACTTGCTACATATGACAGAGATATTACTTAGAAAGTAAAAAACAAAAATGAGAATCAAAAATCTTGCTTTGATTCATTGAAGGAAATTGCAGCATCATGTGTATATGCATAATTGTAGTTGCAAGAGAGTTTGGCCACCCAGAGGTAGAGTGAACTAAGAAGCCAAAACTACAATATGAAGAAAGGGATGGAAATGGGTTCAGTTCAGTTATCCAAGAAGTTAAAATGCACTTGTGATGCTTACAAGCAATAAGGTGTTATCTTTACCCCTCCATATTATGTTTTTATGCCTGTCGGACACAGTCACACACCTCACACTTACTTACCCATTAAAGCAAACCAGTGCTATGAAATAGAGTTCATAGCAATTGTCCATGGTTTCTCCTGCTTTTCCTGCTTCAGTCCATGCCCTTCCTCTTTCAGACTCTTGATTTCATCTGTTATTCATTTAAAGATATAGCTCCTCCTATTTGGAATTAGTTTCAGCAATGAGTTTCCCCAGCTTCTAAAATGTCCTGCCATTCCTCATATTTCATCTTTGTCTTGGACAGATGGCTTCCAATTTCTCACTCATTTCACACAGTCTCAGGTAGGATTCTATATCCTGACTGACTCCTCAGAACTCAGTTACTGACCCTAAGGCTTCCACCTAATGGTTATTATGAGAATTAGATGATGCAATTATAATAAATATGAAGTATTTTTCACTATGTAAACCACATCAAAAACATGCAATTAGTGGCAGCTGCTACTAGATGCCATGTCCTATAGCAACCAGTTGTAAAATAAAAGCAAATTGATTCAAGTAATTGCTTTGTCAACCAACAGCTTAAAGAATAACTTAGCAGCTTTATTTTTTATTTAATTAGCTAAATATTTAGTGTCACAAACAGAATTAATATAGGTGTGACAGCTGGTGGTCATCGTTATGTTCATTCTGTTTTTATGTAGAAACAATTTTCACATCTGCAGACAAAAAAAAGGAGCCACTAGAGAGAAAAGTTGAATATACGTAGGGTGAGCATATGTCCTCATTACTTGTGACAGTACCAGTGAATACCTGTTATCCTAGAATTATTTTTAATAGTGGCCAGTTTCACTCTCCATCATGCAGTATACAACTGAATTTTCTGTGGTGATGAAAATGCTCTGTATTTAGGCTACCCAATATGGTAGCTACTAGCCAGTGTGGCTATTGAGCCTTCAAAATGTGACTAGTACAACTCAATTAATTGTATTCAACTTCAATTTAAATTTAATTAGCCAAATGTAGCTACTGGCTACTATATTGGACAGTATAGCTCTAAAGTGTCGTGGTTTGGATATGTTCTATGGCCATACTACAATAAAGTGTATTTGGTAACCTGAAGTCCTTAAGGCCATTAGAGGTATGTAATCCATATGGAAGGATTAGTCTTGGAAAAGCAAATTGACCTTCTCACCTCATCAGCAAGAGGGACTGGGAGACTATATGTGGAAACTTTTGAGGTGAAAGAATAAATAATTTAGAAAGCTCGTGTCAAATAATCTTAAGAAATTCAATAAAACATCACCAGAAAGTGAAGGAGAGGTGATTCGGAACCACAAATTACCACACGTTGGAGGAGAGAGCCAAAACTTCAAGGGGGAGCTAAAACTTCCTAGCTGTGATAATTGGACCTCATGTTCTTGCTATGTTCCTCATTCCATATGTGTTTTTATCATTTCTTACCTACCACAGTCCAATTCACCTCACAAGCTGCACCTTGTGTTCCTAATTAACAGGCAACCAGCAAAAAAAGAAGTGACCTTTTCTTGACTAATTTTCTTTTTTCAATTCAACAAGGGCCTGTGAAGTACTGTGCAATTAATAAGAATGTAGGAAGAAGTAAAGGTCTCATTTTATGGTTTAAAAAGGATTAATTTTACAAAGAGGAAACTAGTTAGAATTCTAATAGTAGTTAATATGCATTCTGTAGCACAGTATCTAATTGAGTCATTTCTGTGCTTTACAAGAATAGCAGAACAAGTGTTTGTTTAGTTTTTTTTCTGTATTGCATTATATTTGAATGCAGTTATTCATTAAATCATAATTAGGAGTGACATACAGACCTAATTCATTACCATTAGCACTTACTGGCACTCAACATGTGACTTGTTAATATTTGTTCTTATTCAAGGACAAACAAAAACTTATTCCATTTCAGATATAAAAAGTTATTTTAAATACTTGAACAAACTGAGATTGCTCTATTATTACTTAAATTTACCTTCCTTCAGCTAAATATCCATAGACGTTTAATCTAGTATCATTCACAAATTACAATATTAATTTGGCTTTTCTCTGTTTATACGGAGTTCCCATGAGAATTAGCAATATATATTTTATTACTGCCTCTAGAAAATATTACTTTGTAGCAGAGGGGGAAAACATTATTTGCTTTTTTTTGTTTTTCATTTTTCTGAATCTCCAAACAAGCTACCAAAAATAATAATGCTTTTAGTGTCTCTTATTAAAAAAAAAAAATACTGAACCTAGAAACCACACAGCTGGTGTTTTCAATTTTCTTAACTACTGAATTGGATTAACTGCATGATCTAAGTCAATTGATTGTGTGGAAATCAATGGCTGAGAAGGCCAGATCTTCTCTCACGGTTGGCCTCATTCCTAAGCCTCTGAGTATGTGATATTCACTCAGCGCACCATCAACTTTTAAAACAAATTGCTCTCTAAATGCCCGTTATAAACCTTGATGAATGATATTTGTCTCAGTAGTATCCAGTAAATGAGTAACAAATATAATTTAGAAATTTACATTAAAAATAGCATTTTTAACTTTTTCTAGTTATATTTATTATAGAAAATCTGGATAGTAAAGATAATGAAGAAAATACAATCAGCATAATTCAGTCTCCTACTATTAATATTAGGATAAGTATCTTTAGAATCTTTTTTCATATATGTGTGTATATATGTAAGTTGTGTGTGTGTGTGTGTGTGTGTGTGTGTGTGTGTGTGTGTGTCCCTGTTGTGGGGGTGGTGGTAGATAGAATAATACCACCTTACCAAAGATTTCCACATACTAATGCCTGGAACCTGCAAATAAAAGAGGTTACATGACAAAGGGGAATTAAGGTTGCAGATGGAATTAAGATTGCTAATCAGCTAACCTTAAACGCCAAGAGATTTGCCTGGATTTTCTAGGTGGGCCCTGAATAATAGCAAGAGTTCTTAAAGTGAAAAATGAAGGCAGATGTAATGTAAGAAGGACTCAACTCATTGTTGATGGCTTTAAAAATGGAGAAAGGGGACCACAAGCCAAGCATTTCAGATACCCTTGATAAGATGAAAAAAGACTAAAACTGGCCTAAATCAAATGGACCTAGTAGACATTACAGACCATTCTACCAAACAACTGAAGAATATATGTTTTTCTTATCTGTGCATGGAACATTCTCCAAAATAGACCATATGCTTGGCCATAAAGCAAGTCTCAATAAATTTTTTAAAATAAAAATTATATGAAGTATCTTCTCAGACCAGAGTTGAAAAAAAATTAGAAATCAATGCCAAAAGAAAATCTCAAAACTACACAAATACATGAAAACTAAGTAACTTTTCCTGAATGACCTTTGAGTAAACAATGAAATTAAGGTAGAAATCAAAATGTTTTTTGAAATGAATAAAAAACAGAGACAAAGCATACTGAAACCTCTAGGATACAGCAAAAGTAGTGCTAAGCAGAAACTTTATAATGTCAAATGCCTATATCCAAAAGATAGAAAGATCTCAAATTAGCAACTTAACATTGCATCTCAGGGAACTAGAAATACAAAAACAAACCAAACCCAAAGCTAGAAGAAGAAAAGAAATAAAGATCAGAGCAAAACAAAATGACATTGACACCAAAAAAAAAAAAAAGATACAAAAATTCAACAAAACAAAAGTTGTTTTTTTGAAGGATAAATTGATAAAATTGATAAATTAATAAAACAGATAAACTGCTAGCTAGATTAACAAAAGAGAGAGAGAGAAAGAAAAAATTCAAACAAGCACAAAGCACAACAAGAATCGATAAAGGAGATGTTGCAACTGATACCACAGAAATACGAAAGATTATCAGAGACTACTATGAGCATATCTATTCATGCAAACTGGAAAAACAGAGGAAATGGATAAGTTCCTGAAAATATACAAGCTCCCAAAATTGAGCCAGTCAGAAATTGAAATTCTGACCAGATCATTAATGAGTAATGAAATTGAATCCCTAATTTAAAATCTCCCAGCAACAACAACAAAATCCATTACCAAATGGATTCACAGCCAAATTTTACCAGACATACAAAGAAGAGCTTGTATAAATCTTACTGAAACTATTTTTTTAAAAATCAAGGAGAGATTTCTCCCTAACTTATTTTACAAAACCAGTATTATCCTGATACCAAAATCAGGAAAGGACACAACAACAAAAGAAAACTATAGGCCAGTATGCTTGATAAACATAGATGCAAAAATCTTCAGCAAACTGAATCCAGCAGTACATCAAAAAGATAATATGCAGCTGGGCATGGTGGCTAACACCTATAATCCCAGCACTTTGGAAGGCCAAGGCAGGTGGATCACTTGAGGTCAGGAGCTTGAGACAAGCCTGGCCAGCATGGTGAAACCCCATCTCTGCTAAAAATACAAAAATTAGCCAGGCATGATGGTGGGTGCCTATAATCCCAGCTACTCAGGAGGCTGAGACAGGAGAATCACTTGATCCTGGGAGGCAGAGGTTGCAGTGAGGCGAGGTCACATCACTGCACTCCAGCCTGGGCAACACAGTGAGAGACTCCCCCTCAAACAAACAAACAAAAAAGATAATATACATTACAATAGAGTGGGTTTTACTGTTTTATTCCAAGGATGCACGGATGGCCGAACATATCCAAATCAATAAATATGATTCACCACATGAACATAATTAAAAGCAAAACCATATGATTATCTCAAAGATGCAGAAAAGGCATTTGATAAAATACATTCCTTCATGATTAAAAAAAAAACCAACAAAATAGTCATTAAAGAAACATACCTAAAAATAATTAGCCATATATAACAAACCCATAGCCAACATCATACTGAATGGGGAAAAGTTTAAAGCATTCCCTCTAACAACTGAAACAAAACAAGGATGCCCACTTTCACTATTCCTATTCAACACCAGACTAGCAGTCCTAGACAGAGGAATTTGGCAAGAGAAAGAAATAAAAGACATCCAAATTGGAAAAGAGGAAGCCACATTATCTCTGTTCACTGATGACATGACATTATACCTAGAAAATCCTAAAGACTCCTCCAAAAGACTCCTAGACTTGATGGATGACTTAAGTTATGCTTCAGAATACAAAATCAACATACCAAAATCAGTAGCATTTCTATACACTAATAACATTCAAGCTGAGAACCAAATCAAGAAGTCAATCCTACTTACAATAGCCATACACACATGCACACACACACACACACAAAATACCTAGGAATACATTTAACCAAGGAGGTAAAAAAATCTCTACTACAAAACACTGATGAAAGAAATCATAGATGACACAAACAAATGGAAGAAATGTCTCATGCTCATGGATCAGAAGAATCAATATCATTAAAATGGCCAAACTGCCTAAAAAATTGTACAGATTCAACTCACCTCTGTCAAATTACTAATGTCATTTTTTACAGAATTAGAAAAAAAATTCCTAATATTTATATGTAACCAAAAAAGAGCCCAAAGAGCCAAAGCAATCCTAAGCAAAAAGAACAAATCTTGAGGCATCACACTACCTGACTTCAAAGTATACTACAAGGCTATAGTAACTGAAACAACATGATACTGGTACAAAAACTAGAAGCACAAATTAATGTAACAGAATGGAGAACCCAGAAATAAAGCCACATACCTACAGCCAACTTATCTTTGACAAAGTCAACAAAAATAAACACAATGGGGAAAGGGCTCAATATTCAATAAAAATGGTGCTAGGAAAATTGGATTGCCATATGCAGAAGAATGAAACTGGACCCCTATCTGTCGCAATACCCAAAAATTAACTCAAGATTAATTACATACTGGTAAGACCTGAAACTATAAAAATTCTAGAAGAAAACTTAAGAGGGCCTGGCATGTTGGCTTATGCCAGTAATCCCAGCAGAACTTTGGGAGACTGAGGCATGTGGATCACTTGAGGCCAAGAGTTTGAAATCAACCTGGCCAACATGGCTAAACCCTGTCTGTACTAAAAATACCAAAATTAGCCAGGCATTGTGGCACACACCTGTGATCTCAGCCACTTGGGAGGCTGAGGCACAAGAATCACTTTAACCCAGGAGGCAGAGGTTGCAGTGAGCTGAGATTGCATCACTGCACTCTAGCCTGGGTGACAGAGCAAGAATGTGTCTTAAAAAAAAAGAAAAGAAAAGAAAGAATAGAAAAAACCTAGGAAATACTCTTTTGGACATTGGCCTAGGCAAAGAATATAAGACCCTCAAAAGCAAACTAAACAAAAACAAAAATAGACAAATGGGACTTAATTAAACTAAAAAGCTTCTGCATAGCAAAAGAAATAATATTATAAATAGACAGTTTACAGAATGGTAGCAAATATTTGCAAGGTATGCATCTGGCAAAGGACTAGTATCCAGAATCTGCAAGGAACTCAAACAATCCAACAAGAAGCAAATGACCACATTAAAAAATGGGCAAACAACATTAACAGACATTTTTCAAAAGAAGAAGATGTACAAGCAGCAAACAAATATATGAAACACAAGCTCAACATCACTAACCATAAGAGAAATGCAAATGAAAATTACAGAGATATCATCTTACACCAGTCAGAATTACTGCTAATAAAAAGAAAAAAAACAGACTTTGATGAAGTCACGAATAAAAGTTACAAATATTTGTAAAGTGTTAGTGAGGATGTAAATTAGTACAATCTCTGTGGAAAGCAGTATGAGATTTCTCAAAGATCTAAAAATAGAATTATCATTTCATCTAGCAATCTCACTATTTATATGTACTCAAAGGAAAAGAAATCATTATATTAAAATAACACATGCACTAGTGTGTTTATTGCAAAATTATTCACAACAGCAAATTCTTGGAATCAACTTAAGTGTCCATCAATAGATGATTGGGTAAAGAGAATGTGGTATATTTGCATCATGGAATACTATTCGGCCGTAGAAAGAATGAAATAACGTCCTTTGCAGCAACATGGATGGAGTCTGAGACCATTATCCTCAGTGAAATAACTCAAAAACAGAAAATCAAGTATTACATTTTCACTTATGAGTAGGAGCTAAACAATGGAAATCCATAGACATAAAGATGCAAATAATAGATACTGTAGACTCCAAATGACCTATTGGAAACAATGTTTACTCTCAGATGATAGTTACACTAGAAGCCCAAACCTCACCATTAACAGCATATCCATGTAACAAACCTGCACATGTACTCCCTGAACCTATAATTTAAAAAAAAAAAGGAATCCTGCAATTAGAAAAAAAAATATTGTGTACAAATTTAGATTTCTATTCAAAATTGGAAGAGTGTTGTCATCTAATTAAAATTGGTTTTAACTTATGATCCCGAATGTGACATTAAGATTCAATTTTATTGACACATAGCATTGCCATTTGTAATAGGGACCCAATGTCACTAAGTAAATAGCAGCCCCTTATTTTTCATCTTATTATTATATGAAAGACTTCTATGTGAAATGCAAGGAGTGTACAGTATTCAAGTAACACATATTCCTTCTCTCTGCACTCTATCCATTAACTTTACTACTTGGGAGAAGTGACTGATCTGTTGAAAGAGTTGGGAAGAAACATCACCCATTACACCACATTACCCAGAAACAGAACCTCCATATAAAAATTGTGTTGGGTCATCTGGCCTCTCCTTTGCTCTTCTGAGCCTCCTTCTGCCCTTTGGTAAGCACACTAGGTCAGGTACTTCCTTATGTGGTTGAAAAATACAACACTCCTAGGTTTCTGTGCCTATAAAACTGCAATTTATCTAGGCAAATTAGCTGCTGGAAGAAAGGGGATTCTAGCTAGCAGAGTGCAATGCTGTCAAAAATAGCCATCCTTTTATTTCTCAGAGTATGCTGTGGAGCACCAAAATGTGTTAGTTCTTCTGGGCATTTCAGGAAGATGTAGGATAAGACTTTCTCCCTCTACTTATACTTGAATTTCAGTGGTTCTTGAATTTACTTGCAAAACAGAATAATTTGTGGAACTTAAAAACAGCCATGTGACCTGAAGGTTCTCATGTCACCAGTCTGAGGTTGACCCTAATTATTGTAAGGGCCAATAGGATATTGTAAGGTTGGTCCAGGATAATACCGTTATCAGTTTGCTAGCTCAAAAGCACAGAGGGAAGAAATGATATGATTTGTTTTGGCTATCAGGTTTTAGTAATTTGGAAATATTTGCAAGGCAACATCAGTGTTTTACTCTGGTGGAATTTAGCAGCTATCATCTCCAACATAGGAGATTTTTCTAGCTTAGCTTTATTGCAGCACAATCTTGAAGATGCAGGTCTTTATGTTAGAGCCCATTGACTTAAGAGAAGCATTTGCGGTGTCATTTGTACTATCTCTGTCTTAAAGGAGAAAATTGTCAATGGCTTTCTCAACTCCCATTCTGAAGTTGACCTTCCAATCTATCTCCTTTTCTCTTGAATCTTTCTTCTCACCTTACCAAAAAATCTCAACAAAAAGAAACTGAATGAGTAAGATGAGGAGAAGCAGGGAGTTGGAAGAAAAAAATCTAAAACGAAAAAAATTAAAAAGGTAAATGAGATGAGTACTTTTTAAAAAGACATAGAAAAGAGTAGGTAGAGAATGAGAATGGAAGTATTATGCTGCAATCTATGTTTACCTTGTGCTTCTCAAGTGGGCTGAAATGTCAAAAATAATATTACCTTCTTCAAGTATATTTCTCCAAATAAGAATAAAATGTGATGGAATGGCTTAAACAGAATAGAACTACTTGGAACCAACAATTAATTTATCATTTTTCATCTGTTCTTTTAACACTTAGTAATCAGGCTAAGCTATGTTAAAAATCCAGCTTTATATTTTAAAAGTTTTACATTCTTCCATATATCCATATGTATTTCCAATTTCCCTCTGCAATGTTTTTGTCTGTATGTGAATGTGTGTGGTGTGTCTGTGTGTGTGTGTGTGTGTGTGTGTGTGTGTGTGTAGACAGACAAAGAGACAAAGAGAGTAAGGTGTTCCACATTCCATGTCTATATTCCATAAACTTTATACTACATTTTTAAATGTGTTATTCCCTACTGGAAATCCTAATATAATCAAAGAATCTTTACACCATGCCAGTTTCACTGATGCCTAATCTGGGCTTATTTTACAAATAATAAAACTCAGGAACATAAAATTACCAAGGTCAAATTACTATTCAGCGACCTTCTGGTGACAAAGATTTTGACGGTTTACAACTCTCTTTCTTAATAACATGTCATAATAAAGAATGAAATGAAGTTTTTAAAAATGTGAGAAAAGTGCTTTTGAAATATTTAAAACAGGGAATACTGATTTTTGTAGCCCTGAGCATGAAAACAGCTAAGGACTGTAATATGGTCATTTGATCTCATATGTAGGTGGATTAAAGTGTCTAGCTGTTGGCCTAGGTGTTTTGATCTGGGAAGTCTAGGAATCACCTCCACAATCCCACCCCAGTTAACCCCTAAAACAAAACAAGGATTTGAGACACTTCCAGAAATCCATGTCCTACAAAAGCAGTGATTCAATTATATAGTCAATTAATTATTTGCATTTATATTTTTGTAACAATCTAATTATTGTTTTTAATAAATAGTCGTCTTCATGTGGCCATTAGTAGGTAGAGATATGTTTGTAATTTTTTTTTTTTTTGAAATGGGATCTCACTCTGTCACCCAAGCTGGAGTTCAGTGGCACAATTCAGCTCATTGCAACCTCTGGCTCCCGGGCTCAAATGATCCTCCCACCTCAGCCTCCAGAGTAGCTGGGACTACAGATGTATGCCCCAACACCTGGCTAATTTTTTGTATTTTTGGTAGAGATGCAGTTTCTCCATGTTGCCCAAGCTGGTCTCTTGGGCTCAAGCAATCCACCTGCCTTTGCATCCCAATGTGCTGGGAATACAGGCATGAGCCACCACCCCTGACCATGTTTGTAATTTCAAATGTTCCCAAAATTCATAAAAATTACATTTCATACACTGAGTCATGGATTCGGCAAACACATTCTTGTGTACACATAAAGCTCAAGTGCTTTAAACTTAGAAGTAGAAAAACAAATACCATCATTGGCAATTATAGAATTTGACTAATTATTGCTGCACTGTGATATGTTACTGCATGCTGGTGTTATTTAAGCATAATCTACAAAATGTTCATAAAAGGTTTTGGAAGTTTTTTTTCAATATTAGTAAGCCAGTCAGACAAATTTTAACATTTTTTATATAAATATACAGAGACAGATATAGGAATAGCATATTTTTCATGGAAAAATGTCAAAATATTTATATAAAATGTATATGATATAACCCTTTATGTATATAAGTAACAATAAACATATGCATATGTTTCATGTCAAACAAGACAATCGATGTATAAAAATAACTATATAAGAATTTGATGATTAAAATTATAATCACACACACACAATAAGATTCAAATGAAATTTATTGTACTGTGGCTAATATGCCATCCCTGCCAACTACCTGAGACTCTTCTATCTCAAAAGCTTAATGGCTAAACCTTAGAGATTTAATATGCCACCATGTCTTGAGAAATGAGCAAGACATGCTTGATTAGTTTCAATGTGAAGTGTACATTTCTATGAAACTATTTAGCAGGCTGTGGCTTGTGTGTGTAAAATGTCAGGATTATTAAGTTTGATATGAAGTCAGTGTCTTGGGATCAATTAATTTAAATTTTATTAAGAAAAGAAGAAATCTATCATTAGATAAATTTTGAAAAACACAAAAAGTATTGAATGAGGATAACAACATGTTTAATTTAATATGCATCTTCATATGAGCTGTCAAATGGCTCTAAAAGATCTGATGCATCATAGGTCCTATAGGTGTCTTTGTCAGCTTTGGATACCTCTTCTTTTACCACATTATGACTGTCCAGTAGTTGTGTTCTGATTGCCTTGAAGTTTAATGTACTTCTATTTTGAGGCATTTACTGAATCATATTAAGAACCATTGTTCTTGAGGTATAGGAGTACTATCATTTTTCTTTATTCTATTAAAAAGGTCTCTCATCTTCTTCCTATATATTTTCCCTAGCCAGAAAAGAAAATATTGCTGTCACTTTCAGTGGGGTTTGCCTTTCATCTCACAGTAGCATTTCAGGTCTCTAAGTGGTATCCAATTTATTTGTATTCCAATGCCACTTCACTGAAGCATGCCTCTCTGTCAGCTGAGTACAAACTTCAGGTGCTCAGTACTTGGAAGCCATGCTATGAACAAATTGACAAAATCAACTGCAGTCAGTCATCTTGCAAACAATTTTCACTATCTGCAGGAGAGGAGTTCTCAAAATTATTTAGTAGCTCTATCTATAATATTTTTGAAGGTATTCCAAGATTCCTTTCCTTGACTTTCTCAAAGTATGATATTTTTGTTTTCAATTTTCTTTTTATCATATTGAAGATGCATTCAGTATAATTTTTATTCTCCTCAAGCTAGTCTTTACTTAATATCTGTTTTTAATCTCTTCACATTTTTATAATTTGCTATTGAGATCAAACTTTAATTATTCCTTATAATTTAGACCATATGTTAAAGGGATTATTACTTTACAATTTTATGATGTCTAAACTTTTCCTGCTTCCCTTTTTGCATCATTCACTATATA
Source organism: Cacajao melanocephalus (assembly GCA_963573385.1). Lineage (NCBI taxonomy): Eukaryota > Metazoa > Chordata > Mammalia > Primates > Pitheciidae > Cacajao > Cacajao melanocephalus. Next base: position 41,309 of record CAUYLG010009889.1, read on the forward strand.
CTTACTCACTTCAAAATGATGCAATAATTATAGCTCATTGTGTGACTAGTATATTATGTTTATAATATTCCTTCTCATTTATGATGGATTGACTGCAAATTTTTCACTCTTTCCTTGGAATGTTCCTTTGTAGTTTCTCCCATGAACACCTAGAGCCTGCTTCACTGCTCCTTCAAATCTGGGCTGGCTTTGTGGCTTGCTTCTCACACTAAAATGCAATAGAAGTGACAGAGTGCCAGTTCCACACTTAGGCTACAGATGCTTTTGTGCTCCTCCACTCTCTCTTGGGACTTCTACCACAAGATCAAGCTCAGATTTGCATTCTGGAGGATGAGATATCACTTGGGGCAGAACCATTTTTTTCCAGAAGATTCATGTAAATCAATCCGTCATCACCCAACCCCAGATGACCACAGATAATGAGTAAGCATAGCCAAAGTCACCTGAGCCCAGGGCAGCCAACCCATAGAGTCATAATAAATAATAAATCATTAAAATTTGTGTTTAGTGAGAATGCAAAAAAATATGGACTTACATTGGCCTAAAACACATCAAATAGACCAAAGAGAAGGCATGACTTTTGGATATTCACAGGAAAATTAAAGGTATGTCTAGTCACATACTCTCATTGTCTCCAAAAAACATATTTAAATTTTTATTTTAATTTTCAAAATTAATATATTGTGTTTAGGCACCACTGAGGAATTGAAGACTGCAACATGAAGAAACTAATAATTAAGCTGGGTTTTGAAGAGTGAAGATAATTTATAAGACAAAGAGGGAATACAATAGTCTCAACAACAGAATGAAGCACTTGAGCAAAGGCAAAGAAGTGAGCACAGCTAGAATAAAGTTGCACATAGAGGTGAGTGGCAGATGAGACTGAAAAATGGGTTGGGACTACATTGTAAAAGGCTTTCTCAGGCAAGTTAGGAAATGTGGGCCTAATTTTGGGGCATTATAGAGAATCATTTTGATAAAGGAGTGATAATAATTTAGGAGACAGAGTGAAGAATGGTTTAAATGAGGGTGATTAGATGCAGTGAAATCAGGTAAGATGGCTATTTTAAGTGTGCAAAGGAGATATGATGATGGCTTCAAAGACAGTGTCAGAAAAGATGAGAATAAGAACCAGTTTCAATCATTCTTTCAGAGTTAAAATTACTAGAATTTAAAGACTTATTGTTGATAATTTGGGTTAGGAAAGAAGGAGGAGAAAAGAGAGCAAAACAGGCTAGCATTTTCTCTGGATTTCCAGATTAAAAGATGGGGGTGGATTGTGATACTTGTACTCAAATAAAAATATCAGAATAGAAACTTTCTGTGAGAGGAGAAATAAATTATTTTCAACATATTAATTTTAAAGTAGCTTGAGGACATACAGGTTGACATGGCAATTTAAAAAAAAAGATAAAGTTGAAATTAATGAAATTACAATTGTCTATCTCTGCATTTTGATCGCAATTAGAGGCATGGAAGCCTGAAATACCCGGGGATAATGTTAAGGTAAGGAAAAAAAGAGAGTCAAAGAATTGAACTCTGGTGAATCCAAACATCTAAAAAAATAAAAATAAAAAATAAAAAAAAGGAGAAGAAGATATGAAAGGACACTTAAAAACAACTTTACGCTGTGTATAAAAATTTTAAGGTAAGAAAATCCTGGAAACTGAAGGCACAAATTCCACAAGGAGAGGGTGGTGACCATCACAAGTGCTAAACAAAAGATTCATTAAGATGAGGTTCAAAAGGGCAGCCCTATTGGCAGTTAAGAGGTGACTGTAGAAACAGCAGCTTTCTCAGGCACTAAACATGCCCCTCTTATTAGAAGTAATTAATGAATAGATAGTAATTAATTTGAAAAAGCAGGATTTAAGCTACGTTGTCATACATTTTGCTGAAGAATTGAAGGAGGGAGATTGGGCTTGAAAGAAAGATAGATAAAGGTTGAGAATATCTTAATTTACTTATAATCAGGAGGAAAAGGATTCCTGAAGAAAAAGACTAAGTGGGTTTCAGACATCTCACAGATGTCGTCTCCCTGGTATGGATGAAGCAGCCACCTACGGAATAAGCAAAGGCACCTCTACCTCTGGGTCGTAAGGAAAGAATGCATGTCCCTATAAGAATGTTTACAAGAGGGAATGCAGTCATGGATATCCCACCTGATAATCTTGTTTTCTCTGTGAAATAACAATCTATTGAGTGTGAGGGCATTGAAAGTACAATAGGATTCAGAATAAAGCCTTTGGTAGAGACATTATGGAAACTCAAAAAGAAGTTGAAAAGAGAAAGAAAAATGATTTCCAAACAGTTCTGTTGGTTCAGTAGACACTGACAAATTCTAAATTTATAGTTGTAATGGCGTATAATCTGTGTGAAGTCAAGGGGCAGTAGTGGAGGAAGTGGATTGTTGGATTCATTTTAGTGAAAACAGAAAAAAGTCGTGTGATTTAAAACACTGAAAGTCGTAATGACACTGTTTTGAAGAGAGACTGTAGCTGAGCTAGGAGCCTGGAGTGAAGCAAGAGTGCAGCTTATATTTATGAAAAGATAGAAAATGCAAGCTCAGTCCTCTCCAATCCAATACTGCTTCAATTCTGCTATGGTGGAAATCGCTTTAACATTGGCTTTTTCATATATAAAAAGTTACACTTAAATTCATTTAAATTAACAGGCTTAAGTTTTTAAGCCTGTTCTACTTAAAAACTAAGCTCAGTTTTTCTCTTTTGGATATTTTACTATCGCTCTTTTAGTGAACATTTACAATTATAACCTACATAAAACATAATTTCCTCTGATAGTAAGGCACCATTTTATTTACCTTTCCCATGTTAAACTTAAATGTCAAGCATAGTTCAGCAAAATAAACCAATAAATCTCAACAGACACAAATGCTTGTTTTATTAATGCCAACTCTAATTCCAAATTAAAATCATATGAGATTGACATTGTGTACATATTTCAGATAAACTAATTTTGCATTTTAATATCAAATATATAAGGAGAGTAATTAAAGCATTTGTTGCCCTTTTCTCCTGGATCCATATGCATGGACTGAGAGGATAATAATTAAAATGAATTTGCCCAACTCAAATAGACAATATAAAAATATGAAGATAGATAGACAGATGGGAAATAGATGGATAAACAGATGGCCATATCACTTTGAAAAAATAAAGTTAAAACTTGCTTGTCATTCAAATTAACAGTGAACAGCATTCTTCAAACTTGCACCTTGGATCAGAGCTAACAGTGTAAGTGCTAAACCATAGCACTATATCATGTACCCTCTAAAATAAAAACAAATACAAAATCTATTTCAAGACTTTTACTTGAGATATCAAACAATCAAAAGACTGATGATACAAGTAATTTCTATGTTTTTGGCAGAAAAGTAATAAAACCTTATAGTTAATATATTTATAAAACAAAGATATCTAGAAATTAGTTTACCTTCCCCACTCAAGGTTGAGTTTCAAGGAGAACTCTGTTTTTAAAGGGACTGAAATAATCAAATGGAACTAAGGAGTAGGGGCCAAAGTGTAAATTCAATTCTGTGGACAAACCAATGTGTGCAAATAGGAGAAATGTTGAAGGTAACTCCGAATAAAATATAGGCTCTTAAGGCTTATTCCCAGATTTGATTGCCTCAGAAAAGAGTCAGGGAAAGCAACACTAGAGTTGAAAAGTTAGGACCATCAGATCCCGTATTTGATAAGTAATTTCCAATTGGGAAGCAGAGGTCATTGACAAACTTCTTCCTGTAATACATTAGGATTGGTTCCAAAACTACAACAAAGCTCAGATGCAAATAGAGCAAAAATAGGCACCATAACAAGGAGAGGAAAGCCTAAGGCAAAATAAATTAACCTGCTTAATATTATTTTTAAAAAAGAAATTAAGGCTTACTTGACTTTACACTACTCAATGCATAAGTTTCAAAATATAATTTAAAAGAGCATGTAGATAACATTGTCACTAATAGAGTTGTGTTCTTGTTTATGTGGTCTGTAATTGGTTAATAGAACTCCCTAATAAAGCTTGGTAATGACTGCCAATGAAGTCATAATTTGGCCATCAGTAGCCATTCTGAGCATAGTTTTCATAATCATAGACTGATATATCAAGAAAAAGAGAAGATTTTTGTAATAATACTTGTTGTCTTGTTAGTATCTCATGTAGTATTTGGAACATAGTGGATGATCAACGTAAATCTGAAAGTATAAAGAAATGAAAATGAGAAATACAGCTTTCATTAACTTTTAGTTTAAATATAATTTTGATTATATATCAATAATGGAAGATATTTATCAAAATTTTAACTATATGAGGTATTAAACAACATACCTGAAATCCACTGATAGCCAATGTGATCATAAGGTCAGAAAAAAAATTTAACTCAAAAAATTAAATAAAGCATTGACATTAGAAATAGAGGAGTGTTAACGGTCTTTCAAGTTAGCATTAAGATACAAGTAATTATTATCAAAGCAGCTTAATGGCCAGAGTGTTAAGAGGTAGGCTCCGTAATCAGAGAGACCTGAGTTTGAATTCCAGGTGGCCACTTTACTAACTCTGCAGGTCTAGAATTTGCTTCTTCCCTACTTGCAAGCTAATAAATTAGCCTGTAACAGAGACATGAGATTCCTGGGTCAGAGACAAACATCTTTATTACAACACAGAAAGCAGCATAAGCATCAGCATATTTGCCTTGGCTCTCCTTACCCCTAAGTCCCACAAGGACAATATAATAGACCATGATCGAAGTGGGTTTATGTCACAAATGAGAAAAACTGAGTTTGGGGATTCACTAGTTTTATAGCAAGAAGTAAGCAAGCCTGTTCTTTGTCCAAGAAAAGAGACATAACTTCATCTCTCAACCATGAGAAATAGTCACATTGTCAGAGACTTAAAGCCTCGCCCACCCAGCAAGAAATGTAAGAGTGCAAGAGAAACAAACACTATCGTCTCTCCAAATGTTATCTTACACATTTATTATTCATTCACTTTCTCTCCCTTTTCACCTATTTTATTTTTCTTCATTATTCCTCTCATCAACTTTTTTATATTGTTTGTCTCTCCCACCAGAATAGAAGTTCTGAAAAGGCAGACTGTTTTATTCACTGTCACATTGATAGAATTACTATATATATACTTGTTTTATAAAATATATGTTTGTTTTACTTTTGTAATGTCAAATTTTGATATTTATCAGTTTCTAAAAGCTGACTGCTTTTCTAGACATTGAGGATATAGCAATTAACAAGATGAAGTAGGTCCCAACCAACTCTAACCTTCTAAATCTTTATCAGTAAAAGATGGCCTATAATAATACCTACATAAGTGATTTTTGAGACGATTTAATAGATAATAGAAGTGAAATATCTGGTAAAATTTTTGTTATATACTAAGTGCTCATGGATTTTAGCAGCTATTTATTCAAATATAATGCTTCTGCCATGGATAGTTTTTACATTTCACTATTTATATTTTGAAATGCATTACTATATATTTTAAATTTTTATTTTTATTATTTCTTTAGAGATAGGGTCTGACTATGTTGCCCAGGCTGAAGTGCAGTGGCTATTCACAAGCACAGTCATAGCATACTACAGCCTGTGGCTCCCAGTCAAGCAATCCTCCTGCCTCAGCCTCTCAAGTGTCTGTGATTACAGGAATGTGCCACAGCACCCAGCTTACATTTTTATATTTAAAATAAAATGTTCAATCACACAGACTTATATACAGCATAGTACAACACAGGATTAACTGATGTAAATATGTTACCATTTTTCCTCAGAACATTATCAAATAAAGAAAAAAAATACAACCAAATGTCCCCTGTCTCTTTCCCCTCTCTAGAGTTAACTACGTCATTTCCATTCATGTTTTTGTACAATTTGGGATTTTTTTTTGTATTTTTAAATAAATGTCATCATACTTGATATAATATTTTACAACTTTTAAAAACCTAAATTCATACAGCATTTCCTTTAAGATATCTGTCAGATCTTCTTGATCCTTCCCAAATCACCTCAATGGCATATTTGTGAGGAGTGAAAGAGTGTGAAATGGTACCTAGATTTGTCATAATAAAAATATCTTACTAAATCCTATGCTCTGCACTTTTAATGTCTTTTACTCTCACATATAACTTTTACCAGTATACTAAATCTTGCATTCAGAAATTATCAGATTATAAACACTATGACTTTAAGACATTGACCTTTTAAGAAAATTTTATTTGGAACATTTTACTTCTTATCTCTAATTCATACTTCAGAGACTGATTAAAATCTTCTTGCTAATTTCACTTGCAAACTATATCGCTATTACTGGTATTTACTGCACTTAACCTTCACCTTTCTGAAAGTAACATTAAAGTGTTATTTGCATAAATGAAAATCATTGCATTTGAATGCTGCCCTGACTGTGTATATTTTTAATCATCTCCCCATAAATGGCATTACAAAAACATTGTTGAGAAAATGTTATTTTAAAAGGCTATTGACGTATTTTTCCAAAAAAAAAAAAAAAAAACACTGCTTTTGATTTTCATGGTAGAGGTGGATCTTTAGACAATGTAAATTCAATGTAAATGCTTGCTGTTAGTTTTCCTAATACTCAGACTCTCACTTATTGGTGTGCTTTTTTTTTTAAGACTTTATAGTTTTTAGAGCAGTTTCAAGTTCACAAAACAAAATTAAGAGGAAGGTGCAGAGATTTTCCATAGACTCCCTGCTCCCACACATGCATAGCCTCCCCAATTACCAACACCCACCACCAGAGCGATACATTGTTACAATTTATCAACCTACATTGACACATCATTATCAACCGAAGTCCAGAGTTTACATTAGGGATTACTCCTAGTATTTATTATTCGTTCTATGGGATCGGATAAATGCACAGTGCCATGTATCCACTATTAGAGTGTATCTACCAGTATAGTATCATACAGAGTTAAAAATCCTCTGTGCTCTGCCTGTTTATTCTTGCCTCCCACAAACCCCTGGCAACTCTTTCTTATTTTGTCTCCATAGTTTTGCCTTTTCTCAAATGTCATACAGTTGGAATCATACAATATACAACTTTTTCAGATTGGCTTCTTTCACTTAATAATATGAATTTGTTTCCATGATGTATTTTTATACCTTGATAGTGCATTCTTTTTAGTGCTGAATAACATTCCACTGTCTGGGTGTACTACAGTTTATTTACCTATCCACCTACTGAAGGACATCTTGGTTGCTTCAGAGTTTTGGCAATTATAAACGAACCTGCTATAAATGTCTATGTTCAAGTTTTTGTGTGGACATAAGTTTTCCACTCTTTTGGATAAATACCATGGTTCACAATTACTAGATCATATGATAATAGTATGTTTCATTTGGTAAGGAAATGTCAAACTGTCTCCCAAAGTAGATGTACCATTTTGCATTTCCACCAGTAACAAAAGGGAGTTCCTTTTGCTCTACCTCCTCACCAGCATTTCCAGTGTTATTGTTCTGGATTTTGACCATTCTAATAAGTGCATAGTCATATCTCATTACTGTTTCAATATTCATTTCCGGGATGGCATATGATGTAGAGCATTTTCATATGCTTATTAGCCATCTCTAGATATATTTCTTGCTGAGGTATCTGTTAAGGTATTTGACCCATTTTTAATAGGTTGTTTGTTTTCTTAATGTTGAGTTTTAAGAGTTCTTGTATATTTTGGGTAACAGTCCCTTATCAGGCGTGTCTTTTACAAATATTTTCTCCCAGTCGGTGGCTTCTCTTCTCATTCTGACAGTGTCTTTGGCAGGGCAGAGGTTTTTAATTTTAATGAAGTCTAGCTAATCAATCTTTCATGGATTATATTTTGATGTTGTATCCAAAAAGTCATGCTTGCCATATACAACATTTCTCCTATATTGCAAGTTACATAATTTTGCATTTTACATTTAGGTCTATCACCAAAAAGATATCCACAAAAATAATTTGCTGAAATTTTTACTGAGATTACATTAAATCTTTAGAATAAGTTTTAATGTAAAAGGGGAAGAATGGACATCTTCATGGTATTATGTCTTCCTATCCATTAATATGGAATATCTCTCCATTTACTTAGTGCTTCTTGTTCTACCATCAGTTTTGTAGTTTTTTTCATATAGATCTTGTACATATTTTGTTAAATTTGTACTTTAGTAGTTCATTTTTGAGAGTGCTAATGTGAATTATATTGTTTTTAATTTCAAGTTTCACTTGTTCGTTGCTAATATGTAAAATGGTGATTGATTTGTACATATTAATGTAGTATCCAGAAACCTTGCTATAATCACTTATTAGTTGCAGAAGTTCTTCGTCAATTTTTTTGTAGATTTTCTATATGGGCAATCTCATTTCTGAAAGACTAATTAGGTTCCTAGAGAAACTTAAGCAAAATATTGGTATGCCAAAACAACTACATGTTGATGGTTTCACATTCTTTAAATTGTAAGTGTGCTGTTAAAAAAAAAAAAATCTCACAATGATATAATTTACAAGATTAAAAAGTTCTTTTATTGGTATATGGTTAATAAATTATATTGAAGAAGTTTCTCAGTAACTAGTGAAAGTATTTAAAATGTTAAGCCCATAAATTAATGTTCTGGTTGACCCTTTTACTCATGTGCTCAAGCTGCTATAACCCAGTATCATAGCCTGGGTGATTTAAACAACAGATGTTTATTTCTCACAGTTCTGTATACTGGGAAGTCCAAGATCAATGCTGCCTGTGTAGGTTACTGGTGAAGACCCTCTTCGATCACCTTCTCACTGTATCCTTACATGGCAGAGAGAGAGAGAGAGAGAGAGACAGAGACAGAGATTGAGATAAAAAATGCTACTGTTTTTCTAATAAGGACATAAGGACACTAATTCCATCATGCAGGCCCTACTGTCATGACCTCAACTAATCCTAATTATCTCCCAAAGGCTCCAACTCCAAAGAAAGTCACAATGAAATGAAAGCTTCAATATATAAATTTGGGATGGGGAAATTCAGCCCATATCACCCCAAATATATTTGTATATTATATATATATATATATATATATATATATATATATAAAACTTTCTTCACTTCTTTTTTAACAAAACCTCTTTACTTCTCATTTTCTGTCTGTATTTGAAGACAACAAAATAACTTATTTAAAGAGCTTTATTTTTAAACATGCTTCTTTTGTTTGTTTGTTTGAGACTGAGTCTCACTCTGTCACCCAGATTGGAGAGCTGTGGCGCAATCTCGGCTCACTGCAACCTCCGCCTCCCAGGTTCAAGCAATTCTTTTGCCTCAGCCTCCGAAGTAGCTGGGACTACAGGTGCATGCCACCGCACCTGGCTAATTTTTGTATTTTTAGTAGAGACAGAGTTTCACAATATTGGCCAGGCTGGTCTCAAACTCCTGACCTCATGATCCGCCCACTTTGGCCTTCCAAAGTGCTGGGATTACAAGTGTGAGCCACCGAGCTTGACCTTAAGCATACTTCTTAAGTTTTAAAAATAAATTTCACTGAGTATAGTGGGGAGTAATAATAATAGATAACATTTATTGATACTTGCTAATGGTGTAGGGAGAGGCAATGTTCTAAGAGCTTTCAGGTATTAAACATATTTAATCTTCATGAAAACTCTATTAGGTAGTCAATATTATTTTCATCTTACAGAAAACTTTTTCTAAGAGGGTCTAAATAGCTTGTTCAGAAACACGTAAAGGGCCAAGTTTTGAAGCTATGCAGCCTGGTTTCGGATCATATCCTCCTACTCATACACCTATAATATACCTATGCTGTTACAACATTAGATAATAAACACTTTGTCTTGTTTTAAGATTATAAATTTAAAGGATAATTGGAAAGGTTTCTCTTGCCTAGAGAAAAATACAATTTTTAAGATAATGTTTCATAACTATCTGTATTACATTTACTGAAATAATTATACTTGTACTTCCCTGAGACAATGTGTATTAAATATACTTCAAAACAAATCTAAAGAAATATGTCTCCTTACACATCAAATGATAGGCAATAACTGGATATATATCTGATGGAAGTATTTTCCCTCATATTTTGTTAATATTTTAAATTATGTGTTATGATTAATTATAACACATCAAAAATAATTGAAAATTTTTCTTATATTGTATGAATTAATAAAATATTACAGACTTGTAAAATCTATGTAAATCATTTTTATTTACAACTGTCATGCATTGGTGACATTTAGTAATGTAATACGCATAACATACAATTGCATTCTAGTTTTTAATAGTTTAATCTCTTCTCACAGACAAATTGCAGGCACAAACTCACCTTAGCTGCTTTAGCATACTCACTTTACATTTGCTTTGTCTAACTCAAAGGTTGTTACATAACAACAACAAAAAAATCTCCTCATGTAAATCTAGTCTTCCAGGTAAAATAGTGTAATAACAAACATATGGGTTACATAGGCCATACCAGATGGTGTAGGCCTGTGCTCACATAGTTTGTGCATAGAGAACAAGATAAAGCACAGTGTCGTAAATCTTCATCTGTACCCTGTCTGGAACAGAAGTTTATATTGTTCTATCAAACTGTCCCATCTATTACTAAGATCTGACACCTTTTCTTTTATAACATTTCTTTATTTATAGCTAAAAATTTCTACCAGTTTTCTGTCACTTGAATCACTGCCATGTGATCCTCATGATCTGCCTTAAAAGCAGCCCACAATATTATCATTTAATTTCTTCTTCAGCCACATTTGCTATCCTATCCTAAAATCACACACTTTATTTATAGATACAGGACAACTTCTTCACCCTTGTGTTTTCCCATCATAAACGCTACTGCTTGGATTGTATTAACTATAGAAAAAGCACTTTTAATGTCATGGGTTCCAGATTGGGGAGTTTTCTGGGCTGCTCTTGGCAAGGGTGGTGACGATAGATGCTAAAAAGCTGATATTCTGAAGCTGGACATTGGATGCTATAAGGAAAGTGCACTGAGTGTGTATCAGACCAGAATATGATGTTCTTGCCACGTGCAGGTACCACTCCATCTGTAAGAGGAAAAAAATAAACAAAACTCAATAATGTCATATTCAACCAGAGTCTAAAGATATACATTTTAAAGAAATTTAAACATGGATTCATTGACAGAAAAGACTGGTCTCAAGATCTTTTCTTCCAAGCAGTATACATATGAGGCAGCAATAGATAGCTAAATATTGGGTAGGTTGAATTATATGATATTACCATTTTAGTAGGTCAAAAAAGATCAAGTATCAGCATTTTCATAAGGTTCTGCCTAATACTGAGGTTATAAAAATACAATGATCCTAATTTTTATTGAGAATAATGAGGAATATTGTTATGCAAATAGATGGCAAAAATAGCAAGACACAGTATCTGATGTCACATCGTCTAACTGGTTTGTCAGGATAAGGTGTCATGCATTACCTTCATTTTCAGCTATTGCTTACCTCTCACAGTTCCCATAAGACTGTTGCAGAGATTAAAAAGTGGTAATATAAATCACAGTCTCTCCTATCTAACACCATAGTTTTCAAACATTATGCTGACAAATGATGAGAGTATTATGAACTCTTCAGTTCAATAATACAACACTCCACCAGTAGTTAGCCAAAATAGGGTGAAATAAAACACATTCTGAAACAAATGCCAAGGTTAAAAATACTGCTTCCAAGTCTATAAACTTATTACATGCTATTAGAAAGTGCCAACAGTTTTCCGTTCCCAGTACTTTCATTTTACTTTAAATCTATTGGAATTACCACATTAAATTTGCGCCTTTGAGAGCTCAGCATGGGAATAAGCAGTCAGATTAAACACAGTATGGTCGGCAAACTCACACAATATAATTATTTGTTCTTATCATTCTAAGCTCTTCACTTGAATCCCCATGTATTTAAGGAACACACTGTTGTCAAAGTACTGCATTATGTGCTATGACGAAAACAAAAATTATAAAACTTTTTCCCTCAAAGAGTTTACATTCTAATTTTGGAGACACAATATGAACGCTTCTGTGGGTTTTGTTAAACAAATTTACTTTAAATGGCATGTTCAGATACCCAGTAAGAGAAGTGTCACAAGGCAGTACATGATTGTCATATGTTTATATTACAAATGCTAATTAATGTTAGAATTCAGGAAGGGAAAGCCTGCTCCAGGAGATACTTGTGCATGAAGTGGGATTTTGTGCTTCTTTTATAGTATCCTTGGTGTTCAGATGAGATAAAAGGGAGTGCTGTTGCTTTCATTCTGGGTCCTGTGGGCTTGAGCTAGTAAGATCTTGAAAACGATAGAACATAGAAAGTCTTTCCAAACTGGTTTCTAATTACATGTCACCACTATTTTTAATTTCATCAATATTTCGTGTTACATTTTAGTTACTTCGAAACTTTATTACTCATTATTGCCACCAATTTATTTATCATCAAAATTGGTTGATATATTCTCAAAACTCCAATTGATATTATTTAACTTAGGCTCCCCAAGGTGGTAGAAACACTCCAGGAAATTCGTAACACCTGCTAACAATTGATTAGAAAAGTAAGACTCCTGTATTTGGGGACAAGAGAGCTCTGTTTTATTCATGTCAATATTTCAAAATAGAGTCTATGAGAAGTCTTTCTAACTTAGGAATATCTTTCATTTCCAATTATATCACAAATTAATCTGTAAAAATGTTTTGAGTTTTATATCTTCTGAATCATAAGGAAATATGAGAAAAAATTTAAGAAATTGAGACACTAGCACCTCATTTTCTGTAATTTCACTCCCAACCATAGCTCTTGATCCCACATTTGAGGACAAATTTTTACCAAAGGGAGGAGGAATTTAAACTGTCTCATTTATTGGAATTCAGAGTGAAACTTTGATGCTGTGTTACCTTCCACTCAGAAAGATTCTGAGTTACTTCATCAGAAACCCATGTATCTGAAACTCAGCTCCCCACAGGAGCAATATGGCAAATGACCAATTTTCATCTATTGCTAAAATTACTGATGTACTAGAAATATGCTTTTATTCACTATGAACAAGGTTTATGACATTCATATTGGATGCACAGTCATAAATAGATTTTAATTTGTGAGATTGTAGCAACATTTCGAAGATTGTCTTATTGACTATTGACCCATGCCCTAGTTTCCCCCTATTGCTGCTGCTGCTGCTGCTGCTGCTGCTGCTGCTGCTGCTGCTGAAAGTTGAAAGGCTTGTCTAGTAAAAGGAAGCACTTTGCTGGGGACAGAAAGAAAAGACCATGCACACATGACAGTCTGGGCTACTATTGTGAGAGGAAAAGTCAGTGGAATGGAGGACTAGGAGCCAGGAGATGAGAAGATGGGACAAAGAAAAGAGAAAACAGAGAAAAGAGAGGGGACAGAAAGAAGACAGATCAGTGGGAAAACGTGACGGAATTTTAAGGTTCTAGGAGAGACTAGCAACAGGGAAAAGGGGAAATAAGGAAACTAAGGCACAAAGACAGGAACCACTGACAGAGGGAAGGAAATTGATGGGCAGAAAAAAGGGACTGCAAGGTTGAGGAAGGGAAATGATTAGTGAGGAAGGGTATGCTAAAGAGAATACATACTAAAGGGAAGGTGAAAAGTATGTCCAAGTTATCCGAAACAAACACAGGTCCTAATAAGCCATCATAGAAGTTGCTGTACCCTTTATGCATATGTAGAAGAAAAAAGGTTTTGGTAAATTGTTAACTTTGATAAATTCCTCATAAGTGTCATTCACCAAAATATAATTGGTCATTGGGTAAAATGGCTGGCTTTCATGAAAACATCCCTGGAAATTTATCTCAGAAAATGAATACATTTCATTACAAACTTTTAATATCATGACTTGGATGTCATAGTTTTGAACATCAGTGTGAGCGTCCATTCATCATTTGCCCTACTGTCATGTAGGTTCTGTTCTTTCCTCTTAGTTCCATCCCATCATGGTCCATCTCTTTCTTAAAACATGGCAATAAGGAATAAAGCTAGATATTAAAAAGTTATTGTAGATCCTAGATGGCTACTGCAGGAATCTTCCAGTCCTCATTTGTGGTATCTTTTTTACAGTGCTATCAATTTCTAATTAAAATAAAAGTGCTAATAGCTAAGACTTTAAAACTACTACATAAGTTAGATAGTCAGGACATTATCTACTTTTTAAAATTTTTTTTAGTGAGGAAATTGGTCAAAATGTTTGTGTCTCCCCAAAATTCATGTGTGATCATCCAAAACCTTGAGCATTAGGAGGTAGGGCCTTTGGGAACGGATTAGATCACAAAGGCAGAGACCTCATGATGGGAATTAATGCCCTCATAAAAGAAAAACAGAGGCCTGGCATGGTGGCCCACACCTGTAATCCCAGCACTTTGGGAGGTCAAGGTGGGCAGATCACAAGGTCAAGAGATAGAGACCATCCTGGACAACATAGCAAACTCCAGTCTCTACTAAAAATAGAAAAACAAATTAGCTGGCTGTGGTGGTAAGCACCTGTAGTCCCAGCTACTCAGGAGGCTGAGGCAGGAGAATCGCTTGAACCAGGGAGGAGGAGGTTGCAGTGGGCCAATATCACGCCACTCCTCATCAATCTGGTAACAGAGCTAGACTCCATCTAAAAAAAAAAAAAAAAAAAAAGAAGAGAGAGAACTGGTTATCCCCTTCATTATGTGAGGATACAGCAAGAAGGCACCATCTATGAACCAGACAGGGAGCCCTTTCCAGAAAATGAATCTTCTGGTGCCTTGATCTTAGACTTCCCAGCCTCTGGAACTGCAAGAAAAACATTTTTCTTGTTTATAAGTGACCTAGTTTATGTTATTTTGCTATAGTAGCCAAAAGAGACTAAAACAGTGCTCAAAGAAAATAAATAATTTGTTCAAAGTCATAAGATAAAACTTAAAATCTGGAATCTCAAGCCAAGTCTTTCTGCAGAAAGGCCAATGCTTTTTTAAAAATATCATCCCAATACAGTTTCCAATTACTTTAAGAGATTTACAATTCCCATAGCATACCTTAAAAAATAATGCCAACTTCAACTGGTGAAATACAGTCAGTAGGATATGTGTTGATGAATCAATCTAATCAATCAATCAAATGGCACTACTCCACATTTTCTCTGGGAATATAGATGTCTTTTAGTTTCTTATAATAATCATTCTGTAAAATTCAGTAACTTTGGGTTTTCAGGCCTAAGTTAGATAACCATTATCTTTTAAGAGATGAATTAGCTAAAAGATGCTATTAGAATAAGGATTTAAAGAAACATTGATTTCGGCATGCACAGGTACAGTCTTCAAAAGCTCTAGTATTCTTTTGGCTTATTTAGAAGAAAAGTTTTATATTTACAGACTTCCAAAGTCAGTTCTAGTTATGCCCAAAACCGTAAAATGCCTGAGATTGCATTCTCTTGTTAACCAACAAGTTACTCTGTCACAATTTCATGAATATTGGTGCAACACCTGAGACTTTAGGTGAGAGATGAAGAACAGTTTTTTACCCATATCAATAGCAGTAGCCACAGCATCAGCATTTTGGGGCTGGTTACCCAAGCCTCAATTAACACAGGGTAATGTAAAGAAAGCCAGATGACACAAGCCCACACAATGGATTGTGTTACAGGAAAGGAACCCAAGCTTAGAGAATCAAGAGCTTTAATGATGGTAGTAATTGTGTTTACCATTTGCTCCAGAGACATTTTTATTGTAGTACATAGTAAGCGTGGCCGCACTTTGATCAAAAGATAGATTCTCTCTGTCTTCCAAGGTACTATTCCAACATCCAGAACAAAGGGCAGTCAAAGTTTTACTCATAAAATGTGCAGAACCACTAGAAACCCATGGAGAATTGTCTCCAAACAAATTGATCCACACCTGCTTCAAGCTGCCTGCTAGATTGTTCCAAAACTTGTTGTTTTATGAGTTGGACTGTTTAGTTAAGAATCTAACTAGCTCATATGTTCCTTAGTTGCAAGTAATTTTATTGGGAATATAGTTTCTGTTATTCTTTCCATGGAGTTTCACTGGGAAAAAAAGTCAAACTGCCATGATAAACATGAATTTAATCTGTTTGCTGAAACTATTTCTAAGCAAAAACAGAAACATTGATTGTTTCCTGAAGGTTCAAACTTCATTCAGCTTCTCTGGTCAACATTGTCCCATTTCAGACCTCAAGTGGTCCCATGTCGATTCAACCTTGCTACATGTCTTCTTCTTCCCTAAGATGTCAACCTTGACAACTGCTCCAGTAGATCTGTTTTTCTCAGTCTGAGATTTCATTCTGTTCCTCCAGAAACTCAAAGACTTAAGTCCTGGAACTACCATTATCCCACTGTCTGGGTCATGCTCCAGCTGTGAGAATTTTCTGACTAGTTGCCTCCACTGTCATCACGTTTAACCTGCTGCCACTCTCCTTGGTCCTTTGCCCTACGCTTATTTTGGGTTAATGTCTTCTGTTTGAGCATTAACTAAATTCCTTTGCATGAATTTCTTAAGCACTAATCTGAGGTACCAGTTTTCTACTATCACCACACTCCGTATTTATTTGTTTATTCAACAAGTAGTTCCTAAAGGACAGCTAAGTTTGCAGATCTGAGCCAGGATGTGATTTTGCAATGGAATCCCAAAATACTATAACTGACTGATCCTGATTACCTGACTAGTACTGTCTGTTACCTACTGCTGGGGAGATTTCCAGCTCCTGCCCTGAGCAGTGTCTGTGCTCTGGGTCTGGCTCTAGACCTTAAAAGTCCACTCTGAGAAATATCATGCTTTGTTAGCACTAGATCATCCCTTAAATTCCCAATTTCTTTCATAGTTTTCTGTTTGAAAGACTTTGTTTGTTCTGAACATTTTAATAGCACTGGATGTTGTAACCTTTAGTTAAATTTCTCATAACAGTTTTCTTGTAAAATACTAAATTAGAGAAATCATGATGTCATCTGCCATAGTATGCTCGGTTCATAGTTATTATAAGGTGTTGTCACCTATAAAATCTAGCATTTTCGCCTATACAAAGTAAAAATTGTTTTCCAATGTTAAGGTATTCTAATATTTTGAAGTTAGATTAAATTTTCGTTAAGGCTTCACTCATTATTATAAAATTCCACAAATGGAACTACCTACATAAATTCACATCCTCATAAGTCTCCTCTTGTCTACAAAACAAACCAATAAAGCTATCTGATTTACAAACCTTTTGTTTCTTAAAATAACTTCCCTATTCAGGTTATATATATATATATATATATAAAAGAGTGTAAGTTTGTGTGTGTGTTCCCTCTGATGTGGGTTTTTATGCTTCACTGCCAAAGTAATACTTGCCAATTTCTAACCATCTTTAAAGGAAAAAAATTATTTACTTAGAAATATTCAGTTTAGCAAAATCTGAGCCCTAAGTATAACAAAATGTTGGAGGATTGTAAACACAATAACACATAATAAACTGTAAAATATGTGCTAATAGATTCAATATGTATCTACCATAGTGTGTATAATGTATACTCTTATTAAAATAGGTTATCTGATCTACACAGGTCAATGGTTAGAAAAATAAAATCTTCATCACATAAACCACAATTCAAAGCTATTTTGTTTACTAGTTACAGAAACTAGCAAAGATCATCATAACCTCATGGTAGTTCAATTCTGCCAGAAAAGCACAAAGCCAAATAATCAGGAAACATTTCTATTTTATATCGTTCAGGGTTCTAAGACAAAGTGCCACAGACCAGATGGCTTATAGACAACAGAAATGTATTTCTCCCAGTTCTGGAGGCTGGAAGACCAAGATCAGGTTACCAGCATTGTTGCGTTCTGATGAAGATCCTCTTGCAGGTTTCAGACTACCATCATCTCATTGTATACTCACATAAAGGAAAAAAGCTAGAGAGCTCTCTGTGGTCTCTTTTTTAAGGTCACTAACCCCATTCATGAAGGCTCCACCCTTATGGCATAAGTTATATCCCAAAGGCACTACCACATAAAAACACAGTATTGGAGGTTAGGATTTCAAAATATAAATTTGGAGGTGGGGGAGTGTGAACACAAACATTTAATTCATTGCACATGACCCTAACAGCAATTAATCCCCCATTCTTGTTTGGTTTTGTTTGTTTGTTTGTTTGTTTGTTTGAGACAGGGTCTCACTCTGATTCAGCCTTGACCTCCCAGGGTCAAGTGATCCTCCCACCTCAGCCTTCTGAGTGCTGGGACTACAGGCACGGGCCATGACACCTAACCAGGTGTATTTTTGCATTTTTAGTAGAGACAGGGTTTCACTATGCTGCCCAGGCTGGTCTTGAACTCCTGGGATCAGGGAGCCAGCCACCTTGGCCTCCCAAAGTGCTGGGATTACAGGCTTGAGCCATGGCACCCAGCCAGTCCCCTTTTCTGTTAAATGGAATGCATCTGTCAGTCTTTAATTTTAACCAGATTAAAGGCATTGCCCAAAATTTATTTCCAAGAAGCTGCAAATCCTTATGATGATGGCCATGCAAATGAAACATAATTTGTCCTGAATATTCAGTTCAACATGCACAGAACATCCTTCCTCTGATTACATTTTTGTTACCACTGGACTCCTCCCAACAGAAACCACATTTTATAGGTAAAACCAGTACTCTTGATTCCTTCAACTATTTTTTCATCTTTCATGAATTTTCAAAAACTACCTCAAATCTTTTGAGAAATAATAAAGTATAAATAGATGGATGGATGATGCTGAGAATAGATTGGTAATTGAATACAGAGATAAATAGTATATCAATAGAAAGAAGAAAGTAAATTATAGGTAGATACATAGTTATATAAATGCATAGATAAATACATGAGTGACCCAGCGCTATTTAATGAAAAATCTGCCCTTCCTCAATTATACGCCAAACCACTTCTGTCATATATCAAATGTCCAAGTACAGGTTTGTTTCTGAGCTGTCTGTGGTTCGGCATTGGTCTATTTCTCTACCTCTATCTTAATCACTGCAATGTATTATATATGTTGAAATCTAGTAGAGCAAGTGATTTCATCATTTACTTATTTGATACATGTATTCTCCATTCTTGACCCTTTGCATTTACATATACATTTTAGAATCTGCCTTCCAAATTCTACCAAAAAAAATTTTATTGAGATTTGATTGGAATTACATTCAAACTCTAGATTATTAAGTTTTCCAATCCATGTTTATGTCATATTTCCCTGTGGAGAGCTTTCTAAATTATCTTAGTAATGTTTTATAGTATTCTACATTGGTCATCCTCCATACTTTTAGGTAAATTTGTTCCTAGGTATGTTACAGTTTTTATACTATTTAAATACCTTCTAAATTTTATCTTCTATTTCTTGTTTGTATGTAAAAATCAAATTGATCTCTTAATAATTCACTTTAAGTCCAGAAACTTTGCTAGACTCATTAATTCTAATAAATAGTTTTGGGTCCTCTTTGAATTTCTATTATCTTGTCTACTATGAATAACATCAGTTTTGTTTCTTCTTTCCAAACTTGTTTTGTTTTGTTTTTCTCTTGTTCTACTGAACTGGCTAACACTTTCAATACAGTGTTGTTCAGATGTGGTTAAAGATTAAACAAATTTGGAAATCACTCAATATTTTCAACATTCATTGTATTATTTATTGTAAGTTTATTGTAGGTACCCAACCTCCTCCTAGTTTGCTTAGTTCAGAGTCAAACTATGAATAAGATCCTGGAAGAAATCCAACTTTATCATAATATATTATGCCTCTATAAAGATTGGGATTCTGTTTGCCAACATTTGCTAATGTTTTGTTCAGAGATTGTTTTCATCTTTGTTCATAATGAGATTGGCCTGTAACTTAACCTTTCTTATACTGTCCTTATCTGGTTTTGTCATCAAGTTTACTAGTCTTATTCTATACTAGGGAAATATTCCCAATTTTTCTTTCCTCTTGAATGTTAGAACTCATTAGAAAAGCTAATTTGACCTAGATGTCAGAAAATGCTGATTACTGATTCAGTTTCCTTAATGATTAAGAATTGTCCAAGTTTCTCTTTCTAATTTTTGATTCATTATAATTTTCAAATAATTTTGATGCATTTTTAAATGTATTGATATATTACTAATAACGTCTAGTCATTGCTTAGCTTCTGCAATATCCCTAATACTGTACTTTCCTCACAGCAGATGTTGACAGTTTGTATCTTTTCTTTATCTTTTGCTCATTCTCATCAGAAGTTTCTCAGTGTTATTTGTCTTTTTTAAAAAAGAGACTTTGGTGTTATTCATTCTCTCTATAACTTCTGCCTTATATTTCATATGTTCTCCCTTCCACTTTAATGAACTTAATTTATCTTTTTTTTTTTTTTTTTTTTTTTGTGATGGGGTTTCTCTCTTTTTGCCCAAGCTGGAGTACAATGCCACAATCCCAGCTCACTACAACCTCTGCCTCCCGGGTTCAAGCAATTCTCCTGCCTCAGCCTCCCAAGTAGTTGGGATTACAAGCATGTGTCAGCATGCCCAGCTAATTTTGTGGGGTTTTTTTAGTAGAAACTGAGTTTCACCATATTGGCCAGGCTGTTCTTGAACTCCAGACCTCAGGTGATCCACCCACCTCAGAATCCCAAAGTGCTGGGATTATAGATGTGACCCACCATATCGAGTCTAAAAAATCTTAAAATGGATGTTTAGTTTAATTTTTGACCACTTGAATACAAACATTTAAAGCTCTGAATATGACTCTACAAATTGCTTACTGCAAGTTTTGGCATACAGTACTTTCATTGTTGTGTGTATGAAAATATTTCGACCTTTTATTGTAATTGTTTCTTTAAACTAAAGGTTTTGGCAATTTCTAATTTATCTTGAATTTCAAAATAGAACTTGCATTTGTCATGGGAAAAGAAGAAACTAGAAGGACTTACCTAATATGCGCTCGTATGAATCATATTCAACCCCTTCCTTTGTCAGCTATCTTCCTGGCCAAACTACTGGGAGCTCAGATCAGTGGTATTGTTTAGTTTCCATTTAGCTGCATAGTAATACTAATTAACTTATTAATTAAACTCATGACTTCTCCCTCACTCTTTCTCCTATTTTCTTGGCTATATTAAAGTAGAAATAACTGGTCTTACAATAAACCCAGAAGTAGAAGAAAGACACACATTAACAATAAAAAGATCTGATAAAAATGTAATTCCTTTTACTTAATAATACAAAAATGGATATAGAAATTGTATTACTTTAGCTAAGCAATATATTTCTAATTATAATAACAATGGATATCTGTTAAAATGAAAACTGAAGTCTATTGGACCCCTACCTTACTTTATACACAACAATTAATGTGAGTGATGATCATCCATAGATCTAAACATAAGAGTGAAAACTAAAAGTTTTATAAAATAAAATGTAGGAAAATATATTTGTAACTTTGTGGTTCACACAGGTTTCTTAGAAATTTCCTAAAATCAATAATCATTAAAGAAAAGGGTGATAAATTAGATTTCACTAACATTAAAAAGTTTCTACTTATCCAAGTCATCATTAAGGAAGTGAATAGGCAAGCCACACTGGGAGAAAAATATGGAGTACTCATACCTGACAAAGAACTTGACTCCAAAATATAAAAGAACTATTAAAAATCAATAATCAAAAGATTAACACAACTTAATAAAAGAGCAAAAGAAGCAGATACTTCACAAAAGAAAAGGTATAGCAATACCCAGTGAGAAAATGAAAATATGTTCAACATTATCAGAAAAAAAGCAAATTAAAACCAGATAAGACTCTACTTACCACCTACGGAAATAATTAAAATTTAAAAGGACTGACAATTATCAATTTTTGGCAAGAAAGTGAAACAAGTGAACCCTCTCATATTCATTGCTGATGTGGGCATAAAATGTTGCAACCACTTTGAAAGTCTGTTTGGCAACATATTTTAAAGTTAAGCACACTATTACCATACGACTCAGCAATACCACTCGTAGACATTTACAAAATGAAAATATATGTCAAAGGAAAATCTTGAGTTGAATAATTAATACAGTTTTATTCATAATAGCCCCAAAAGAAACAACCCAAATGTTCACAGAAAATAGATAAAATGTTTTATATTCATATGATGAAATATTCTTTAGCAATACAATAAAACAAACTACTGATGCAAGCAAGCAATATGGGTTAATCTCAAAAGCATTCCGTTTAGACAAAGAAGTCAAATTACATACTATATGATTGTGTTTATATATTTAATAAAATTCAAGAACAGGCAAAGCTAATCTATAATGATAGAGGTAAAAAAAAATAATGGGGACCATGGCAGAAAAGCTATAGAATTAACCTGCAAGGACTATGTTAAAACAGTCTGGAAAGAGAAAAGTGTTCTAAAGCTTTATATGTTAGTTATAAGGATGTTGGTTATAAAGGTATATACAATGGCTAACATTCAACAAATTTTATGCTGAAGATTTGTACATTCCACACTGTCCATTTTATCTCCATTTTAAAAATGAGAGTTCAAAAGTATGTTCTCCAATTGGTGTAACTATCTAAAAGAAGATTTAGAAATGTGACCCAGAACATTACCTCACTGATTACTACACTGGATAACAATATACAACCATTGGAATCAAAGGGAGTTGTATTTGAAATCAGGCTTTGGACATGAACAGACACTTCTCAAAAGAAGACATACATGTTGCCAACAATCATATGAAAAAAAGCTCAACATCACTGAAAATTAGAGAAATGCAAACCAAAACCAGAATGAGATACCATCTAACACCAGTCATAATGGCCATTATTAAAGTCAAAAAACAACAAATGCTGGCAAGGTTGTGGAGAAAAAGGAATACTTATACGCTATTGGTGGGAATGTAAATTAGTTCAACCATTGTGGAAGACAGTGTGGCAATTCCTCAAAGACCTAAAAACAGAAATACAATTCAACCTAGTAATCCCATTACCAGGTATATACCCAAAAGAATATAAATCATTCTATTTTAAAAAGATATGCATGCATATGTTCATTGCAGCACTATCACAACAGCAAAGACATGGAGTCAACCCAAATGCCCATCGATGATAGACTGGATAAAGAAAATGTGGTACATATACACCATAGGATATGCAGCCATAAAAAAAAATGAGATCATGTTCTTTTCAGGGGGATGGATGGAACTGGAGGCCATTATCCTCAGCAAGCTAATGCAGGAACAGAAAACCAAACATCACATGTTCTCACTTATAAGTGGGAGCTAAACGATGAAATCAAATGACCACATAGAAGGGAAAAATACACACTGGGGCTTTTCAGAGGATAGGGATTGAGAGGCCTGAGAAGATCAGGAAAAATAACTAATGGATAGTAGGCTTAATACCTGGGTGTTGAAATAATCTATACCACCAACCCCTGTGACACAGCTTTACTTATGTAACAAGCCTGCACATACTGCACAGGTACCCCTGAACTTAAAAGTTAAAAAAAAAAAAATCAGGATTTGGCACTTAAAACTCATGTCAACCCAAACAATTCTTTTGTTAAGCCACTTTACTATTGAAGTATGATTGACATACAGAAAACTGTACATATTCAATATGTATAACTTGATGAGTATAAGAATATGCCCGTAAAACCATCTCTATAGTCAATACCATAAACCTATGTATCACCTCCAAACGTTTCTTCTTTCCCTCTTTATTTTGTATATGTGTGTGATAAGAACCCTTAACATAAAATCTACACTCTTAGAAAAATTTTAAGTATAAAACAAAGTATTATAATTATTTTATTTTAATTTATTTTTATTTTTGAAAGAAAGACAAAGAGAGGAAAGAAAGTGAGAGTGAAAGAAAGAAAAAAAAGAATGTAAGAGAGAAAGAAAGAGGAAGAAAGAGAGAACGAGATTCTTGTTCTATTGCCCAGGCTAGAATGCAGTCTAAAAATGGGTATTAAAAACCTCTTTTATGCCAATAATTGTGCTTAACAATGGAGACAGGAAGGAATAAGAGATGAAAATAACAAACAAGTAGCCAACCAATATTTTATTTAAACCTGTGAAATGCTATGCAATTACTGAGGAGTGATTTACTTCCAATTGTGTGGTCACTTTTAAAATAGGTGTAATGTGATACTGAGAAAAATGTATGTTTTGTGGATTTGGGGTGGAGAGTTCTGTAAATATTTGTTCAGTTTACTTGTTCCAGGTCTGAGTTCAGGTCCTGGATATCCTTGTTAATTTTCTATCTCGTTGATCTGTCTAATATTGACAGT
>CAUYLG010009892.1:0-49920 GCA_963573385.1 Cacajao melanocephalus
ACAGAACTGGAAAAAACCACTTTAAACTTCATATGGAACCAAAAGAGAGCCTGCATAGCCAAGTCAATCCTAATCAAAAAGGACCTTTGTATACATTTTTAAATGTTGTCATCTTCTCATATCATTTGATCCTTAGCATCACCTATAAGGTGAAAGACAATAAATACCAGAAGATGCTGATCTTCTCAATGTTATAAAACACCAGAATTTTTGCAGTCTTTAGACTCTTGAGTCTAGCATTCTTTCTCTATTGTCTGAAGAAGGAAGATGAAGAGAAGAAAACAAAAAAGAAGAGGAAAGAAAGAGGAGGAGGAGAAAGATGAGGGGAAAAAGAGATGAGGGAGAGAAGAGAGAAGGAGTTAAACAGAAAAAATAGAGGAAGACGGATACTTGACTCAAAGTATCTGTTTAGCAATTATTTTTGGATGAATAATAATTCTTATATGCATATAATAATCATTTGTGTTTAAGTTTCCTCACATTTTTCTCTACTTCTAGTTATTGTGAAGATTAAATAAATATATAGTCAAAATACTCTGTGTGTATGTATATAATGTTTACAAAAGCTCAATATATAGTAAACACTCAAATAATGTTAACCATTATTAAACTGATAGTATTATAAAGGTTAAAAAATTTTGAAAATAACAAATAATTAACCTTCAAGATAACCCTTTGAGACAGTGACTATATCTTCATTTTATAGATGAGCAAACTGAAACACTAAGTTTAAGTGACAGTACCCAGCAGCAATACCTAGCTACTTACCCACCCCACCGCTCCCTCCTTCTACTAACACAGAAATGGGAGTGGAGACTTCGCAACATAAATGGGTATTCTGTGATTTCATGGTTAGTTTAGATGCAGGTTATTAGGCTTCATGCACCCCCAACCTCAGGACACAGCCCGGATACTGTGAACATCTTAGTTTATCTTTAATTGTCCTAATTGTTAGCTTGTTACTTGAGATCTCTCTCTTGATAAGAACAGTTCAGAAAGAAAAATAAAGAGCTAGACAACTGAAATAGTTAATTGAGCTCTAGCTAACTAATATTTTAAATTCTAATTATATCTTCATACTAGAACATTTATGAACACTCACTGTAAGACAGAGATAAATTGGGAAGGAGCCGGTAAACCAGCTGGAGTTTTCACTGCATTTGTAAGTCAAGCACTGGCTATAAAACAGGGAGTCCCTCTCTCCCAATCTGGAGCTTTGCATCTTTTTCCTTTTCTATTTTGTTACTTATAGAGGATACAAATACATTTTCCCAAGTCATTTGGATTCTCACCCAAACTAATCCTCACCAAGAAGGAAGAAAACAAGATACAGCTCCCAGTGCCCACTTGAAGTGCAAGCTTAAATTTCACCAAGCAAATGACACCTATTTTGCATTCTGTCTTTGATGGATTGATTATCTGTGTCATACTAAGAGTGTTCTCCTTTGCTTCAGCTCATAAGCACTGCTCAAGGTATCAGATGGTAATTTTCTCATTGGTTAAGATTTTCATTAAATCATATGTTAAGTGATCATGGTATCATTATAGGTAATTTGATATTAGGAGAGCTGTGTTAAATTTTGACTCTACCATTTACTTACTCCATCTGTAGCACTTACTACGTCTTTAGCTCCTGGAAAGGTTGCTTAGACCTCTTGAGTCTCCAACCAAAAACCGGCATATTACTATTCACCCCTGGGGATGGATGGAGAACGAAATTAGTTTTTTTGTGCGTTAATGATACTTTCTCTAACTAAAATGATGTTATTTGCAGTTAAGTTGCACAAGTAGGTGTTGAATGTTGACTAAGTGTCTTTGATTATGAAGTGTTTGTAGTGAGTTAACCCTAGTCCCTTGCTTTAAAAATCCTCTGTGCCTGAACCTCCATGGAGAACCTTGCTACTGCCAAAGCCCAGAAACTTCACTAATGCAGAGTCTGAAAAAGGCAATGCTTCAAAGGATTTAGGGCAACTTCGTTTAACCTAGCAATTAGATTTAGACCAAGCTCTCCCAGGTTGGTCCTTAGGCCTACAACATCTCTGTCTTTGTCTCTCTTGTTAATTTTGTCCTGCTGGCCTGGGCTAATTCTACAACGCAATTAGCTGTGTTAATTAAAAATACCAGCCAAGCAAGATGCTGAAGAATGTTGCTGCCAAAGGCAGTCTCCAGTTTTAAACAGCCAGATTGATTTAAGGGCTTTTAACCAACTGCTCTATAAATTTCACTACCAACAGCTGGGTGCTATGGAATGGCAAGTGAAGGTTGAAAGCCCAGTGGTTTGCATGCTCCCTACCATATGAAGGAGCCACAGGACGGAGAGTGAAAATGAAATGTCTTAACAGTCCCAGGGCAATGAGAGAGGTTTTGAGAGAAAACTGTTGAGTAACTAAGAGAAATCAAGATGTTACTTCAGAGCTAGATGTGGAAGAGTTAGCTTCTTTAACTTTTGGTAGTCAGAAGGGAACTTTGGAAGGTGCTGAAGCAGTAGAAGGCAGATTGGAAAATTTCAGTGGACCATTCTAGTTGTTGAAGACATAGAAATGAGGCCACTGCTTGGCAGTGAGGGTGTTTATTTACAGAAGCCAGGCTTGTGATCCATTGGAAAAGCAATAGAAGATACAACTGTGTGATTTTAGAGCTGGAGAAAATAACCCACTTCAGAAACCACCGGAGCAGCTGACTAGTCCAACTACTACCCCACGGCCCAGATGGTAGACCATAGTGATAGTCTCAACCATTAGCAATGCACATCCTGAAGCCTCTGGAAGCAGACGGTAAATCTGTGGTTCCAAATATCTATGTATAGCAGGACTACATCCAGTTAGTGTATGACAAGGGAGCAGGACCTAGTTCGTTTCTTTCCAAATCCCCAGTAAGTTTCGGCAGGGTGTCAAAAACCCCAGCAGAGGCGTATTAGTCATACTCTTGAATGTTCTCAAACATGTGCAACTATCTTTGTGTGTATTGAAATTACAATCTATCTACATTTTAAACACTTGAGACATTAATTCTTATGCTAATATAATATTCATCAGACTTTACTGGGCACCAGAAGCTTCTATAAAGTTTAATTTCCTAGGCCTCCATAACAGACCTATTGAATAAGACTCTCCAGGGGTAGTACTCAAGTATCTATCTTTTTAAAAAACACCACAGGTAATTTTCATGTTCACCTAAGGTTGAGAACTATGGTGTTTATAGGTTTTTACCTCCTTACAAAATAATGTAGAGAGACTGCAGTGTAGTGTGTGCATACATGAATCTCGCAGTCCAACAATCCTAGCTTTTAGACTTGTAAGTGGTAAGATTTGGGTAAGCTACATAGCCTTTTTAATCCTCAGATTCCTCAAATGAAAATGAGAAGAATGGTAGTAACTCCACATAGCACCGATGTGAAGATTATTAAATGAGTTCATACGTGTTAAAAGCTTAGTCCAGTGTCTAGCAAGTAGTAAGTACTAAAGAAGTGGAGCTATTATTGACTGATGTAGTATTTGGTCTTTGTTCCTTTTAGAGCACAGTCAAAAATGAAAATACCTCTAAGAGATGTAGGATGTTAAAAGAGCAAAATATAATAGTGGAAAGAATACAGGCAGACTCTGGGTTGTAGCTACCACTCCACTACTATCTCCTCTTAGGGAAGAAATTTGAACTCATGCCCTTTAGTTTATTCATTAGTAAACCAAAGCAAAGTGGCGTCATAAATTATAGGATGACCCTAATTCAGTTACGGTCTGATTTTATGTGCCCCAATATAAGAATGACATTTACATGTTTAAAGGGTTGTTAAAAAGAAACACTATATGTGACACATGAAGCCTAAACTATCCACTATTTTTAAAGAAAATGTTTGCTGACCTCTACCTCAGCAGGATTTTCCAAACATTAATATGCATATAAATCATTTGATGCCCTCTTTAAAATGTGGATTCTTATTTAGTAGATCTGGGGTTGGGCCTGAGACTCTGCACATAGCAAGTTACTGGATGGTGCTGATGCTACTTGCTTAGGGATCAATAATGCTGATGTTACCTGCTCATGTTGAGTAGCCACTCTGTATATTCAGCTTTAACTGGTAGTGGGTTAGGGCCCTTATATTTTTCTTGTATTTATAAAGCTCACCAGCTTATTATAATGTGTAGCTAAAGCTTAGAGCTTCTGATCTTTGGAGCTCCTCTGCAGAATTAGTCCAATCAGTTGTCATCTTAGAAAACAGAATCAAGGGCCGGGCATCGTGACTCTTGCCTGTAATCTCAGCACTTTTGGAAGTGGGGGTGGGTGGATTGCTTGAGAGCAGGAGTTTGACACCAACCCCAGGCAACATGGCAAAACCTCATCTCTACAAAAATAAATATTATCTGGGTATAATGGCAAGGGCCTATGGCCTCATCTACTCAGGAGGCTGAGGTGGGAGGATCACTTGAGTCTGGAGGTGATGGTTGCCATGAGCCATGATTGCATCACTGCATTCTAGCCTGGGTAACAGACCAGTACTTCATCTCAAAAAAAGAAAAGAAAATCGGATGTCTAGGAATGTGATTCAAAACAAGTGAGTTCTACTAATAGGAATAAAAGGAATGGCAAAGGAAAGAAGTCTAGTTGTTATGGGCTGGACATAAAAGGCAACTATTTAGTTCTTGAATTTTTGTAGCTGAGAACATTTGCCTTGTTCCATATCAATTTGTTTCTTATTTTACCAGTCCTTGCTTCTTCACTTGCTATTAAATAATTAAATTAATTTACTAATCAGTTTGCAGATCTCTTTTCAGATTTGCGCACTTGCTTTCCTGGACCTATAATGGTACCTGCATGCGTCGTTTGTTATGTCACCCTATAGAACTGAATAACTATCAATACCTTCTGTTGGATTTAATTCATGGCCCAAACCCCAGACTGAAAATGTAGAATGATGGAATCTTAAGTATAAGAGCTAGGAAAGAATTCAAAATATTATGCCATGGTTGAAGAATGTAAAACATTTTCTGCCACCATTTCTGTCCTGCTATCCCATTCTCCTTCCCTATCACTATATGACATCAAGACACAAAACAAGAGAATATAACTAGCATTTAAGAGTATGAACTGAAAGGTTGATCACTATCCCTCTAATATCAATCAGAATAATAAAAAAAAAATTGACAATGAAAATAAAAACCCAACTTCTGATTTTGTACCCAAGGGAAAAGCAATAACGGTCATCTCTGATACGTCACAAATTTACATATTTGCAAATGTTGCTCAGCTATAACTTGGCACTAGTAAGTGAAAATTATTTACGTAAGGTCTCAGGCCTGCTGGCAGTTTTACAGAAGTGCAACTATTCTGGGATTCTGCGATCTTAGGCATCCACTTACTTGACTCTTTGATTGACGGAGTTAAGGATGACATGAAACATAATGTCCTCACCTGAAGAACTTAAAATAGGGATAAAGATCAGGCAAACAGAGTCATAATGTGGTGGCTAGGAAGAAAAAACATGATAGTGGTGACCTGTGGGCAGTGTAAAGGAAGATGCCAGAGTGCTAGTAATAAAAAAATTCAATTTGAGCTCCAAGCCTCAGAGCCTTGTTTCACCCAACCACTGTCAGCTGCAGCAGTAACCACTGCATAGATCCAACCAGTGTTGCTGTGAGCAAGTGGCTTAGTGGCCCATCCCATCAAAGCTAGCTGTTAATTTATGGCTGACTCATACTTTATTTACTGCCTAGAACTCCCCACTATAGTACCTATCAATTTATATATGCCACAAACCAAGTGAAAACGTCACCAAAGGTTATCATTGATCATTGATTCTCCTTGGTCATGACTAAACAAAGATAATGGTTTCTACCCACTGAGTGAGGGTTATTTTCTATAAATAGACCACTGGTCCCAGCCCAGTTATAGTATTCTCACAGCCATTCCAAAGTAACTTTGAACTGTTAGTATGCTTTAGAATGGCTCTACTGTTGGCAGAAGCATGATATGATGTATTGTTAACACAAATGTGATGTATGCTTTATAATTAAAAAAGAAAAAAATAAGCCAGGTATGGTGGCTCACACCTGTAATCCCAGCATTTTGGGAGGCCGAGGAGGGCAGATCAGTTGAGGTAAGGAGTTCGAGACCAGCCTGGCCAACATGATGAAACCTTATCTTTACCAAAAATACAAAAATTAGCCAGGTGTGGTGGCCCATGCCTGTAGTTTCAGCTACTCTGGAGGCTGAGGCAGGAGAATTGCTTGAACCCAGGAGGTGAAGCCTGCAGTGAGCCGAAATGGTACCACTGCACTCCAGCCTGGGCAACAGAGAGAGGCTCTGCAGCAAAAAGAAAAAAAAATAGAAAAAAAGAAAGGAAAGCAGTAAGTCCTCAAAAGCAATGTTTGGCTTAGAGAATTTAAATTATGGTTTAGAAAAGAAAAAACACATCATGAGTAAATTGGAAAAGCTCTAGTGTTCTGGTTGTTTTGTGATTTCTGTTTGTAACCCTGGTAATCTGGATTTAGCAAAAAATCTTTTCAGTAATTCCTAAATATTGTTTTATAGTTAGGCATAATTCACTGAGTATGTGTTAATTTTATAACTGTGTGTTTTTTTAAAAAACTAGTAAGCATATGTGTGTTTATGCTTGTGTCTAAAGTTAAAATTTTCCTTTAATGAATCATAAGAAATCAGAGAAGTCACACATGCCTTCAAAGGTACAATAAATAGGATTAACACCTTTACTAAAATACTATAAAAATGCTAAGGAACTGAGAATATACTCTTATCCCTTCACATAAGACTTTTCATACTTAATCTTTTGAATCTTAATATAAGATCATAATATGTCTCTTTTTGCACTATATTAATGCTTAAAATGGAATTCCATGTTTCTTGCCTTGAAAAAAACACCACATTTTAAATAATTTTAATCACACACAGTATATCCTATTATTGAGCTCTGCCTGGATCTGTCCAGAGTAGAATTTGGGGACGTCAGTGGGGCCTGGTCAGTATCCACGAAGGTACTCCATATTCAGAAAGTCCATTGGCCAGCAACCCAGCACCCTGAGTGCTCCTGCAGTCAGCAGGTAGTGGCGGGATGGGAGGCAATTTCAGCTGCCTAGAGGTGGGGCTGATAGAGTAGGATGAGCGTACAGTGCTATACTTGATTAAGGCAAGAAAAAACAATGGGAATGTCATCTCAGCAAATATGATTCTTGTCATTTAATCTCTCTGCCTCAATTTTTTAATCTATAAAATAGGAATAATGGTAATGTCTTCCTCATAGGTGTATTATGATAATTAAATAGGTTAATATACGCCAAGCAAGTGAAACACTACCTGGGGCACAGTACGTGCTACCTAAGTGTTTAATGATTACTATTAAAACACTTGACTATCTATCACAACCTGGGATCTGGATAAATAATAGTTATCATCTTACTTTCTACAGTTACTTCTTTCTCTAGGAGGAAATAAAGAAAACGACTTGACTAAGCCAGACATTAAATATCTCATTGCTGTCAACCCAACTGTAATTTGTACTCACACAATTAGTAAGTGATTGGAACAGAAACTTGAATCCAGATCTGTCAAACTCCATAGACTACTCTTTCAAATTCTTGTCTCCCTGCACTTTGCTATTGGTATAATAAGCCGTTTACAAGGAGAGCCAGATTAGTGCAAAAGCCCGGTTCAGCACACACTGCCTGAAGTTGCCTGTGGCTTTAGTAGTCATGGTAAGAAGCTTGTCCCCATCAGCCCAGTCAGTGAAAATGTTTTGAAAGGGAGGAGCTAAACCCACTGTAAGAAGACACTCTCAATGAGTGTGCCAAATGAAACAGCTCAATAGAAAAGTGTTGAAAACCTTAATCTTGTTTAAATTGAGATCAATCTGTTCCTTGTTGGAATCAAACATAATGAGGCAGTAAGAGGTGACTAATCTAATGCAGAAGTTTCCCCTAATGCCTCCCACTGTGGTGAATCCTACACTACTGTTCTATAAAAGGCTGTTTCTGACAGAAGGTATAACACAGCTGATGTACCTGCTAAACACACCTGTACCAGCTCAGCAGGATGCATGTGTGATGGGTCTGTAAAAAGATTGTAATACAGAAATGAACATAGAGATCTCTGGAGGATCCAGCGACATTCTAGCTGAAGGATAAATTATCCATGGTGAAAAACAAATTGTGATCAGTAGATTGAAGCAAAGATCTTCCTACCACAATAATGTGGAGTTGTTATTACTCTTTTGTTTCTAAATCTGGACTTTTTCCTAGAAGAGTTGATAAGACAATGGACATAACTGTGAGGTCATCTCCTTTAGGTGCTGCAGAGAAAGACATAAGAGCATGATCCAACCATAAGAAGCAGTGTTTCTATACATTACAAAAGAAGGTTTGAATTCAAGAGACTTCCTAGTTCTGTCCGTGCTTCAGGACAAACACTGCTAATGCACTCCTAAGCCTCAAATACTCCTTTAGTAAAGGGAGCAAAATTAGTTGTTGTTTTTTTTTAAAAGTCTTTCAACATTAGGTTTTTGGGTGAGGTTAACAAGGATTTTAGAATGAAGCTGCCCAGAAATTTATGTTTGGAACCAATAAACTCATTTAACATTTCATGTCAGTGTTGTTAAATGGAGTTTTATGCAGATTGAGTATGTTAACATTGTTTGGTGCCATGAATATTTGTGCTGCATTTCAAATGTTCCCAAGACGGCTGCAAAGGGGAAATTTGCTTTTGTTTGGCAATATTCCAGAAAGCTAATTACCTAAGAGAGAATTTATGTAAGACTGTATAGATTGTTCTTCACATGCTTTTTGCAAAGGTGAGATTTTTGCTTGCAGTAGTTTTTAAATTTCTGTGCCTTCATACATTCTGTTTCTGGGGCTGAGGATGTCTCTTGCCATAGTTCCCAATTTTTCTTGCAAATAGTTACTTATTGTATTAGTCTGTTTTTACACCCCTGTAAAGAACTGCCCAAGACTTGGTAATTTATAAAGAAAGGAGATTTAATTGACTCACAGTTTCACATGGCTAGGGAGGCCTCAGGAAACTTACAGTCGTGGCAGAAGGGAAAGCTTGCATGTCTTACGTGGTGGCAGGTAAGAGAGAAGAGAGCAAAGGAAGAAGGGCCCTTTATAAAACCGTCCGCTCTCGTGAGAACTCACTATCATGAGAACGCAAGGGGAGAAAACATCCTCATGATCAAATTATCTCCCAGCAGGTCTCTTCCTCAACATGGGATTACAATTCCAGATGAGATTTGGGTGGGGGCACAAAGCCAAATCATATCACTTATCTTTTTAGACTCAGCTCAATTTTCACCTTTGCTATGAAGCCTTTAGTAACCTTCCTCTGCAAAACAGAACAATGCCTTTGTGCCACTTATCTACACAAAAATGGCATTGTTACTACACCATTACATTTTTTGTTTAAATACCTGGTCCCCCTCTCCCACCACTAGATTAGTAATGCCTCCCTAGTGTGGGCCAATGTCTTATTTTCTTTGTACCTACAATACCTATAATACATCTCTGAACCAAGATCACATTAAATGTCTGTGGAAGGAAGGAAGGAGGAAAATAAAGTAGGGATGGAGGGAGGGAAGGAGAAAGGGAACAAGGGAAGGAGAGAGGAAGAAAACATCATTACCCTCAAGCTAGGGAAATTTCATAATCCTGGAGAATAAAAATATTATAGGGAGGAAGAAAGAGTATAGGGCTAGAATGCAGGCTTCAATTCCACATAGTATCTGTCACTGTGAGCAAAAGCTAAATCTCAGAGTTTTTGGTAAAATTACAAGGATGTTAAAATTAAATGAAATAATATATATGTATGAAAGCATGGGACACATAATAGTTTCTCAAAGATTTAATCATTGAATATTGGTTCAATAAACTATAAACTAATTATCTTTTAAAATTCTGAGCAAAATAAAATAAAGCACACTTGACAAAAACTCTGTCTTCAGAATTTCTGTATATCAAGATAATTTTCTTGAAAATTTATTTTTGTATTGCTAAAGCAATACCCACAGCAAATTTTCTCAATAAAATGCCTCCCAAACAGCTTACTTTATACACTGACTTTTCCTGCCAGAATTAATTTTAGGGGGTAAAACATTTTTTAAAGTCTCTTTAGTCCATGAAAATGCATCATTTACATAAAAATCCCTAAGCTCGTTAGTAAGGCAGAAGCTCATATTTAAGCAATTAACCATAAAAATAGAAAACTGATCGGAAGCACAATGAATTGGATTGGCAGATTTCTCTTTCCACACTGCAGAAACCCATTTTATCTTTAGTTCTAATGGGCATATCCGGGAGAATCTCATCTTTATCAAACTATTCTTTGTGTATATTTCTTTGAGGCTCCAGTCATCACAATCCATTGGGACTGTATGAGAAGACAGCCTCCCCTTCACCCTCTTGCTTTACACACACTACTTGAAGCACCCATGGCAAACTTCAAGCAGAAAATGAGAACAGGAAGAGATGTGCATTTAAGTGCTATAATCTGGTCCTACCTATTTGAACTGCCCTTTCTGAACCACCTTCTTATTTCCAATCTAGTGAACCTCTCCTTCGATTTACATCTACATACTGCATGTGTAGCTTCTTGCTCCTTTCCTCTGTGTCTTTTTAAATATAACACTATTTTCTCTTTCTCTCTCTCTGATGTTATCTTTGTTCTTTTCCACCTTTCAAAACCCAACCTAAGCTCTATGGCCTGCATCAAGCTCATTCTCCCTAATCTCTGTGCTGAGTTTATATACATACCTAATAATCAACACTTTACTCAAGGCAATCTTATTCTTTAATAATTTATTTTTAAAACCTACTATTTTATA
Source organism: Cacajao melanocephalus (assembly GCA_963573385.1). Taxonomy (NCBI): domain Eukaryota; kingdom Metazoa; phylum Chordata; class Mammalia; order Primates; family Pitheciidae; genus Cacajao; species Cacajao melanocephalus. Next base: position 10,820 of record CAUYLG010009892.1, read on the forward strand.
CCAAATGGTGTGTAGCTTATTTTGTCGTTCATAATATGTGTATACTCTTAGAGAAATGAAGTCAATTTCAGCACATAGGTAGGCACTCAGAAAATGACTGATTTGTTTTACTAATTGAATGAGTTTTATGACAATACTTGAGTAAGGGCAGACCCCACATAAATACACAATGCATTCTGTTTGTCATTGGAAAAGCAAAGTGTGGATTGTAAAACATCCAGGTTCAAATCTGTTTACTGGATTTGTAGCCTTGAAAAAATTACTGTGGGCCAGGCATGGTGGCTCACACTTGTAATCCTAGCTCTCTGGGGGGCCAAGAAGGGTGGATCATGAGGTCAGGAGTTCGAGATCAGCCTGGCCAACATGGTGAAACCCTGTCTCTACTAAAAATACAAAAATTAGCTGGGCATCGTGGTGGGTGCCTGTAATCCCAGCTACTCGGGAGGCTGAGGCAGGAGAATGGCTTGAACTCGGGGTGTGGAGGCTGCAGTGAGCTGCAATTGTGCCACTGCTCCCCAGCCTGGGCAACAGAGCTAGACTCTGTCTCAAAAAAAAGAAAGAAGGGAAAGAGAAAAAACTACTTTTAACATTGGTTTTACAGTCTTAATTATGAAAATAATACCTGTCAAGAAGCCATTTTTTTAAACTATAAAATGAAGATAATAATTGTACTTACCTCCTAAATTTAATTATGAGACTTTAATGAGAAAAATAAAATAAAACATTTCAGAGCTGTACTGGGCACATAGTAAGTGTTCAATACATTTGGTCATTATTGATGTTATGGTTCATAAGCGTGTAATGTGACTAATACATCCTGTGTACTAATCAGCACATGGTAGAACCCCAATAAATGACAATTCCCTGCCTTCTGCTTTCTTCCTTACATGCTCCTTTTCCTTCTAAGATTGAGAACTCCAGCAGACTTTTATAATCAATATCATGAGTGAACTTACAGTGAATCTTTCCAACTCATTTTCTCAGCAGGAAAATAGCTGATGTATTATTGACCTCTCTTAATATGCTGAAACTGGTATTACAATGCTGGGAAAAGATGATGCAGCAAATATGGTTCATCCATTTGTTCTATAAAATATTAATGGAATAACTACTCTACACCGGACATCATTCCAGCCCTGGCAGCATAGCAGTGAATAAGGCAAACAAGCATCCCGTGTGTATTGATCTTACATTTTAGTAGAATAGAAAGATAGTAAACAATCAGATAAATAACAATTTCAGGTATGAAAAATACAATGAAAAAGAGAAACAAGGCAATGTATCCAACACTAGGAGGGCTGGGGTAAACTGCATATGGTGGCCATGAAATCATTTCCTGGGAAGGTGACATTTGAACTGAGATTTGAATGATGAGAAGGATACACATATGCAGCAATCTAAGAAATAGTGTTCCAGAAGGAGGGAACAACAGTGTAAAAACCCTGAAGCAATAAAAGATTTGAGCTCATTACAATTTATCAGGTGTAATGATACATTGACAAGGAACAAGTCAAATATGATCACTGACTGTACTTTCTGGATATATGGCATTTGGGTATTTTTCATCAAGCCTTGAGTTCTGGCTATGAATCTGCACATAGCAAGGGAATACTATGGGTTAGTTTACACTGCTTTCTGCAAACTCACCATTCATGGCATGATACCAAATGATTCCTATTAGAGAGAGGAACATTAAGCTCTTCTCTTTATAGAAAATTTCTCTCTTTTAGGACAGAATACTGTAAGCCTACTTTTTCTTATTCAGCAAGATTCTCCATCCAAGACCTTATTTTCAGAGTTACATCAATAATAATTTTCCTGTGATGGCCCATCATATTTAAGATCCAATTCATTGCTGTTTATACAGCTGATTAAACTTTTCACTATGCTGTCTCTTAGCTATAATGTGTCAACAATCTTGTCTACATTGATAACCACCAATGCAGAAGTGCCACAATTAAGCACCTTGTTTTGACAGAACTGTTACAGTACCGGCATTTAGGACAGAAAAAGACTAAGAAGTAAAAAAGCAATTTATTTTCCTAATATTTAGTGTTTATGTGTGCAGTACATGCTAAATACCTATATACCCAGTGCTCTGCAAATAAGTGGATTGCAGGAATTGCTTACGGTAATATTTTCTATCAGTATAAAATAAGACAAAATTATGATACAACTAATTTTTCATCTGAAAAAAATAAAGTGCCTTTTAAAACAAGGTCTAAAACAATAGTGAAAATTGGTGCTGTTTTAACATTTATTGTTTTTTGCCACATGAATGAAGAATTAAATTACAACATAAGTTATTGATAACACACTATAGATAAGGTAGCATACTAGATACTTTAAGAAAAAAATTAGTTATTGATCCTTTCTGTTCTGGGAGTTCATAGTCTGGAAAAAGATAAGATGTAAGACATAAAACTGAAAGACTATAAAATATTGACCTGAAAGTGATTTTTTTATAAAAGAGATTCAAAGAAAATGTTTTTGTGGTCTAGACTCAGGATGAATTAGGTTTCATAGGAAAGGCGGCATTTGAACAGAACATTAATTGGAAAAAAAATGGTTTTTGATAAAAACTATTGAGACAGGAAAATATGAAGATGAATGGAGACCTAGAGTAAATCTGTAGGATCATATTGAAGAATTCACTAGTGAAATAAGTGTGGAAAAGGGGTGGGATTTTGAAAACTGCTAGATGAACAAAGAGGAAAGTACGGAACAAGACTTTTGGTTGACAGTCCCCAAACCTCCCCAGTTGGTGGCATTATTCTGACAAATTTACTTTTCTTTCTCCCTCTCTCCCTCCCTTCTTTCCTTCGTTCTTCCCTCCTGCCCTTCCTTCCTCTCTCCCTCCCACCCTCCCTCCCTCCCTTCCTTCCTTTCTCCCTCCCACCCTCCCTCCCTGCTTTCCTTCCTTCTTCCCTCTCTCTCCTTCTTTATATTCATTCCTTTGATAAAAACATATTGTTCTAACTAGATGCTGAGTTCAAGTAATATATAAAATAGGCATTATCATTTGCTCTCATTGCCTTATTATTATTTATACTCTTGCGAGGGAGACTGTCAAAAAACTAATCATAAAATAAGTAAATTTACAGCATTATAAATCATGATAAGCATTATTAAGAAAATAAAAAGAATGAAACCAAGAAGTATCACCTGCTTTAAAAAGGGTAGCAGAGAAAGGTTTTTCTAAAGATGTGGCATTTAAGCAAGTCTTTTCTAAAATAAGCAGACATTAGAATTTTAAAGAAGATCAAAGAAACATTCCAAGAAGAGGGAATACTATTTGCATAGACGTTAAGCAAGTGTTAACAGTTTGGCCTGTCCAGGATATTAGGAGAAAATAAGAATGGGTGGAAATAAGTTAATGATGGGGAAAAAGCTAGGCAGAGACCAGAATACGTGGTACTTTAAACTGGGTTTTTAATGAAATGGGAAGTATGTCATTGATGAATTATAATATTAAGTTCTATTCCTGCTATGAAAACAGGTCAGTGGGAGTGAGGGTAAGAGTGAAATTCGGGAAAGCAGCTAAAAAACTGTATTTCAAGCAAGAGATGGTAGTACACTATGATATCATTAGTGTATGATCTTCAGTGGTGATAGCAAAACTGATTGGTAGTGGCACCAGGTATTAAACTCCCCAATATGACTCAAAATCTGGAGCTAAGCCACTTTGAATCCCTCTTGACAGCCGTTAGCTAACTACCAGTCTGTTGAGGGCACCACATTGACACCCTTGCCACCTTCCTGTAATGTACAAGTCCACAAAGAAAGAGTTTCTGAGTTACTACTTTCTGATCTCTATTCACACTTTTATGCAATCAGTTTTGTGAGGCAGCATTTGCCGTGAAATCTTTATCAAAACCATTAACAAGGTAAAACTGATAAGTGAGAGAGAGCAATCAATAGACAGGGAGAAATATATATCACCTAACTTGGCCTCAACCATATACAACTGAGGCCTCAGTCTCTGGTATAAAACCATGAGCCCTGGTCCAACCTAAACTTATTTACCTATACTCCTCACAGCAATGTGCATTTGGTATCCTTAGTTTCTTCTTAGCAAGTATTCCAATTTGCATATTTTCAATAAGTTACTTTATTTCTAAACCTTCTACTCACCGGCATTCTGTTCCCAATGACAGATCACCTAAAGGCTTGAGGTATCTATATACTTAGCCTTTATAGGCAATCATCCTGAAAACTTAGAAGCCATTGTCCTTTCACCCAGAAAACAAACAAACAAACCAAACACACACAGACACAAACAAACAAACAAAAGTCTCCTTTCTCATCAGACCTCAGATCATCTTAGCCACAAATTTTCAACCTGGGATATTATGTTATGAACATAATCTCATATAGTTGTCCTTAGAAAGCAGATGATGAAACAAAAAATGATTCCAGGATCCAACAAAATATAAAAATGCTACATACTGTAGTCACCGTCTCCCATTTTTGAGACCCATGATGTGTTTTAGCATGTAGAAATTTTGCAAAATCTTACAGTAGACAATCTTGAATTTTAAGTAACTCAATCTTTGATGAATTCATTTAGGGAAACTATCCTGCAAATACCTACTAATATTCTTCTGGAAGGGATTCTGCAAAATATGCCTTGGAAAAATGCTGTTTTATTATTCATTGCTATTTTTAATCCATATGTCTGATTTATTATTTATTTATTTAGAGACAGAGTCTTGTTGTATCTCCCAGGCTGGAGTGCAGTGGCACAATCTCAGCTCACTGCAACCTCTACAAATCTGGTTCTAGTGATTCTCATGAGTATCTGAGACTATAGGAACAGGCCACTATACCCAGCTAATTTTTGTATTTTTAGTAGAGATGGGGTTTCACCATGCCAGGCTGGCCTCACGTGCTCCACCATCCTTGCCCTCCCAAAGTGTTGGGATTACAGGCATGAGCCATGGTGCCTGGCCAATATATCTGATTAATTTAAATCACTATGATCCACATGTGGATTATACTTTTCCTTTTAAATTAAGCATGGACATATGACTTCTAAAATTAGTAATATGTGAGCAGATGTGTGTCACTTTCAGAAAGAAGAATTTAATTTCTGGTGCAAGTCTATTCAGAGTTGCTATGAAGAAGTCATTATCGTTTCTATACTGTGAATGACAAAACTAATTTTCAGAGAAAGCTAGAGCAGGATTCTAATTTGTGTGTTTCAAAGTCCATACTTTTTCTACCACACCTTGTTGCCTGAAGTTTATATTTATATCACACTAAGAAAATATTAAGGTTTATATGCACCTATCATCTTCCAAAATGAAATGTTATTCTTTTAATAGATTTAATTTTACATCCATTATTCATGAAAATTTCAGTACACTACTCCACCTGCTTATGTTTTCCTTACTGTGGGCATCTTGAGTGAAAGCCAACATTACTTATTTCCCAACAACAACAAAAAAATATGTATCTATGCATTTCTTCCTTTGAGTTAATCAAAAATGATGAAATATATGTCCTTATAAGTATTATATTAAAGTACTAAAACCGAGTTAATGAAACCATCCTAATTGAAGACAGCAGATGTCTCCTATATATGTCTTTTGGAGAATTAGACAAATACTCAGGAAATTTTGATTCCTGTTCTTTTTCCTCTAATTTCCTGTTGTGTTTGGGAAAGTCTTCAAACACTTTCATTTGTAATTTTATCATTTGTAAGATAAGGATAGTAACATTTGCTTTGAAGATGTCATAGGTTATTTCGATTTACACACATGAAAATTAAGTGAGGTTATATAAATTAAAGACATATGCACACACAACCACTTTGAATCTAAAAACACTATAATATGTAGAATTATTATTCTCTTCTAACTCATTTTTCTTCCTATTATATTCATCCAAACTACTTTATAACTATAGTCATTGTCTTCTACATAATAACAAAGAAAAATAATAAATTTTCACTATTTCAACAATACTTTTGCCAATATCTTCAAATCTCAACATTAGATTAACTACTAGTTATTTCCTGTAATCTGAATCCTACTAACTGAGCACTGCTGGAGAAAGTTTATTACAAAACAGATTTACATCATAAAATGTATGATAACCAGTCTCACAAGAGTCTTGAACATCATACACAAGCCTTACCATTTCTCTCAGTTTCTCTTAACCATTTTAAACATCACCAATTCTCCTAAAACTCTGATATCCCCACTGGAACGATCCAACATACACACATATATTTTTGCTCACAGCAGATATAACCTTATCTTCCACTTCCCAGAGGAAATTATTTTTAGCATAAATGCATTAGGTGCCTGTTAAATAACAGGCATTATTTTCATTGCTGGGAATACAGTTATCCAACAGAAATATAATATCCCTGGTTTTTGAGTCTTTATATTCAAAAAAAAAGCAGACAATAAATATGTGAACATATTTCAAATAAATGGATGGTTAGATAGAGAAAATTCTAGAAGAACAGACAGATATGGATTGATTAATGTCATAAATTCAGGTAGTGATGTATTTTGAGGACAATAAACCAAAGTAAGAAGATAGCAATATGTATACCTTACACACAGCAATCAATAAAGGCCCTTCTAAGGAGGAGTCACATGAGCAATGAGGCAGAGACTGCTAATTATTTATCCCCAAATCAGTAATCCATTCTTAATAATAGAGTGCTAATGTTTAGTGGGCACATGACCACCAAGAAAATAACACATTTTCTGTACTCTTCTATAGCTAAGTCTTGCTATATTACTAAGTTGCAGCCAGTGCAATATAAGAAGTACTTTTGGTACTTAAAGGTCTTCTTAAAAGGGAGGAGATGAGACATTTTTTTTCCACCTCCTCCACCCCACTGCCTAGATTATGTTGCAGTTTTAGTAGGAAGATATTAGTAGAAGTAGGAGAAGAGATATTTAAGTGGAAACATTGAGAAGACATTTGCACATTTTTGGAACCCTGGGAATAAAATAAGAGATATATATATCAGGGAGTTATAAATATACAAGTGGCATTTAAGCTATGAAACTAGATAAAATAAATTAAATAGAGAATCTAGAGGAAGAAGGACAGGGGATTACAGCCCATGTGGCACTGCAACTTTTAGAGTCCAGACAGATTGAGGGAAGCCAACAAAGAAGCCTGAGAAGGAGAAATCTGAAAAGTATCACAGGGAAAACAGGAGGGTGTTGAGTCACATAGCTTGGTAGAAAGCACTGCAAGAAAGAGTATCAGATGCTGCTGAGAGATTGAAGAGGTGGGGACAAGCGAATTTATCATGAGTTTGCAAAGATGGAGAACCACAACCTTGATAAAAGCTGTTTTGGTGAAATGGTAGAAACAAAAACCTTCTTGGGATGAAGAGAAAAGGGAGGAAGTTAATGGCTGTTTCATGAAGAGGAGCAAGGAAACTCCACAGTAGAAGGAGGGTGATAAAGGGAGAGTTGTTTGTTTGTTTGGTTGGCTGGTAGGTTTATTGGTTTTGTGTTTTTTTTTTATTACTTTCTAAATAGGAAGATATTTTACAATGTCAGTAAGCAAATTGGAGTAATCTAATCAGTAGAGCAATTAATAATGTGTAAATAAAGGCAGGCTAGACTATACTAGAGGATTAGATCTAAAAGTAAAAATTGCAAGCTGAATTTACAGCCATGAGAACAGGGATTATGTCTGCCATTGCTAACTATTAAATCTTCAGTTCCTAGAATAGTGATGAAGACATAGTAGATGTTCATTTATTAGATAGTAAATAATTAGATGAATTAATGAATGCTGTGTTCTAGAGTTTTAGCCTGCATATTTTATTACAAAATCTTTCATTCTGGTTATTGCATGTTCTGCTCAAAATATCTTGAGGCTTTCCATAGTCTGCTTTAACAGGGATTGTTTAAATACAAGCCTTAAAGTGGCACAAGGACACATGATATGTGTCTCTGTCACAAAATGGCTGGTCTCTGCCTGTCACTCTAGTCTCAGTTCTCCATACACCTACTTGCTTCCTACTCTACATTCTCACTGCAATGAACAACTAGCTCTGCAAGTACATCATGCCGTTTCTTGCTTTGTGCCAAGTGTTCTTTTTTCTTGCAAAAACTCTCCCTCGTCAGCACCCTGTATTTGCCAATTTCAATTCATCCCTCAGCAATCAGCTCAAACACCATTCTCCCTGGAAGATTTCTCTGACCTGTCTTTCTGAACTAGACCTCCTTGATGTTCCCAAAGCAAATGTACAAAGCTCTTAGAAATAATTATGATATAATATTAATTTTGTTTTTTAGCTTGTTTCCATAATTAAAATTAAGCTGTAAAATAAATATGCTTTTATCTCCGAATACAAAGAATTTCACTTAAGACATTTAGTTAATGCCATGAAGTATCCCAAAGATGGCCATGTCATTTAATCAACCTAAAATACTTGCTCTCTAAAAGTCTTCAAGAAATGGGACTGTCTACATTGGAATTCTCCTTGTGTTTTCTTGTGTTTATCTGATTAAAAATTCAAATACTTAATGGGCCCCAAATCTTAAAAGAGCTTATAATACAAATGAGCAAGATTATATAAAGTAGCACAGTATCATCATCAGTTACTATAGGCTTGAAAATAACTGGGTTTCCATCTGGCATTCCTTCATCCTTTGGCAAACATCCCTAATTAATCACAATAGCCCTACTGAGATGGAATGTGGCCTTAGAAGATTTTTAGTACAGTATTTTTATGAACATAGTATCAAAGTTTGCATAGGAAATGAAATCTGTTTTCATTCCCTGACTTAGTGCAGTGAATTGGATAAGTAACATCCTGGGTAAATGGAATAAATTTCAATCCAACCTTGATGGAAAGAGGGAGATAAACTAAGAAAGGTTTACAGCATTGTGTATGGATTGGGAAAAAAGCAGGTGGCCTAATAGCACCAGATAGCTACCAAAAAAAAAAGGGGGGGGGGGCGAGCTTAGCAAGAGAATGAAGAAGAGATCATAGATAAATTTGAGATATTTTAAAATGTAGTATGGTCCAGCAGTTTCTTATAAAAACAGTAAACTTTCTCCAGCCCTGACATCAATCTCCATGAATGTCAGTGCAACTCTTAGTCATCTGGCAGGCTGTAGCCTGGCCCAGATGCAAAGGAATAGATTGATCTTAAAGGATCTGAAATCTGGTGTTCAGACATATAGCTGATAATTTACCTGAACAAGGAAACACCTTCGCAGAACTCTGAGATTCCCAGTGTAAAAGATAACTATTACATAATAAAAGCTGTGAAATCTTGAAGTCAAGAGCTTCAATTTAACAATCACTGAATCACATGGTGTGGTTGGCACCTAATGCATGTTCTAGGACTGTCAGCAGTGCCTCACAGTGATATAGTTTGTCTGTGTCCCCAACCAAATCTCAACTAGAATTGGTTTCCATAATTCCCATGTGTCTTGGGAGGGACCCAGTAGAAGCTAATTTAATCATAGGGGTGGTTACCTTCATGCTATTCTCATGATAGTGAGTGAGTTCTCATGAGATCTTACGGTTTTATAATAGGCTTTTCCCCTTTTGCTCATTCTTCTCTCTCCTACCACCTTCTGAGGAAGGACATGTTTGCTTCCTCTTCTGCCATTGTATGTTTCCTGAGTCTTCGCCACAGGAAACTGTGAGTCAATTAAACTGTGAGTCAGTTAAACCTCTTTCCTTTTTAAATTACCCAGTCTCAGGCAGTTCTTTATTAGCAGCATGAGAATGGACTATTACAGTAAATTGGTACCTGGTAGTGGGGCGCTGCTGTAAAGATACCTGGAAATGTGGAAGTGACTTCGGAACTGGGTAACAGGCAAAGGTTAGAACAGCTTGGAGGGCTCGGAAGAAGACAGGAAGATGTGGAAAAGTTTAGAACTTCCTAGACACTTTGAGGGCTTAGAAGGTAGGAAGATGTGGGAAAGTTTGGAATTTCCTAGGGACTTGTTGAATGGCTTTGACCAAAATGCTGATAGTGATATGGACAATAAAGTCCATGATGAGGTGGTCTCAGACAGAGACAAGGAACTCCTTGGGAACTGGAGTAAAGGTCACTCTTGCTATGCAAGAGCATTTTGCCCCTGCCATAGAGATATGTGGAAATGTGAGCTTTAGAGAGATGATTTAGAAATTTCTAAGTGACAAAGCATTCAAGAGGAAGCAGAGCATAAAAGTTTGGAAAATTTGCAGCCTAATAATGTGATAGAAAAGAAAAACCCATTTTCTGGGGAGAAACTCAAACAGCCATGAAAGAGGGGGACTGGACCCTGTAAAGCCACAGGGCGGAGCTGCCCAAGGCTGTGGGAGCACACCTTTTGTAAGTGTGACCTGGATGTGAGACATGGAGTCAAAGGGGATAATTTTGGAATTTTAAGATTTAATGACTGCCCTATTGGATTTTGGACTTGTATGGGGTCTGTACGTCCTTTGCTTGGGTGAGTTTTTCCTACTTGCAATGACTTTATTTACCCAATGCTCATATGCCAATTGTATCTAGGAAGTAATTAACTTGCTTTTGATTTTACAGGCTCATAGGTGGAAGAAACTTGCCTTGTCTCACATGAAGCTTTGGACTTTGACTTTTGAGTTAATGCTGGAATGAGTTAAGACCTTGGGGGACTGTTGGAAGGACATGATTGTGTTTTAAAATGTGAGGACATGCATGAGCTTTGGGATGGGCCAGGGGCAGAATAATATAGTTTGGCTGTGTCCACACCCAAATTGCATCTTGAATTAGAGTTCCCATAATTCCCACATGTCATGGTGGGGACTCAGTTGGAAGTAACTTAATTATGGGAGCAGTTACCCATGCTGTTCTCATGATAGTGAGTGAGTTACCATGAGATCTAATGGTTTTATAATGGGTTTTGCCCCTCTTCACTTATAATTCTTCTTGTTGCTTCCATGTGTAGAAGAACATATTCGCTTCCTCTTCTGCCATGATTGTCAGTTTCCTGAGACTTCCCCAGCCCTACGAAACTAGTCAATTAAACCTCTTTTCTTTATAAAGTACACAATCTCGGTTGTGCCCTTATAGTGGTGTGAGAATGGATTAATACGCACAGTAACAATATAGTTTCTTAATCTTCCAAATGTCTCCTTATTGTTTGGAGGGTACTGGTCTCATAAGTGCTCTCTAAGAAATGCATTAAAAAGAAAGGCTCAGGCACCCAAAAATGACTAGATCAGCTGTAGTATAAATCTCAGGAGTGAGCTTTGAAGAATAAACAAGATAAAGATGACAAACTGGTTTATAAATGTCATATAATCCGACAATATAGATATAATATAAATAACAAAAATGGGAGATGAGACTAAGTGGCTAATGGAATATGGTTGCTGATGACCTCATCAGTATCGACTAGTAAGATGAAAGAAATAACAAAATTTTAAGCATTTTTTCAGAGTCAAAAATATCTTTAAGGTAATATTTGTCATTAAAATTGAGTAATGGAGGGAAGAAAATGAGAAAAATTGGTGCTGGCTATCTTCATTATGTTCATCGTAAGTAGCTAATAGACATCGTCTAAAAATGACAGCTCTAGAGATGTTATATAAAGAAAGGTATTGGTATAATGAAAACTACTAGAACAAAAAGATTACCTATCCTAAAAACCAAAATAAACACCATTAACATTTTTTAAAAATCATAATGTAATGAAAGATTTACTGTGTGTAAGCGTGTGCAAATGTAAATATAATGCAAAATCATATGATGGAAATTAGAATTTTGAGTAGCTCATTAGTAAATATAAAGGTGCATAACTTTATGGAAAAAACTAATAAGTTGTTTAGCTTGGCTAACAAATTCATATTCAACTACTTGCTGAATGCAAGAGACATACCTAATGCAAAATGATTTAGAAAAGTTAAAAATAAAATGATGGGCAAAGATATATCAAGCAAATACAAATAAAAAGAATAAGTTGTAATTCTGATATCAGACAAGATAGAATGTAACCCAGCAAGAAAACTTTATAAATTAAAGGCTACAAATAAAAACACAGGTAAGAGAGTTATTTATGTGCTTTAAAAAAAAGCATAGCAGCAAATTTTAATAGACATACTAGAATAAATTCATTACTGTTTTCCTTAAAATACATATTTTCTAACTTTCATGAAATGAAATGTTTGAAAGTAATGAGAGTTCAAGAACAGTTAGTTCATTCAGTGCCCAGGTTGTGGTCCTCGAGCCCCAGAGGTAATGCCTAATCCCAAATGTGGGGAAAAATGGATACTCCATATGCCTGAAATTTCTTTTTGCTAGAAAGAAAGGAGATGCTCAAAGACTTATGTCATGTCAAAGGGTCACTGTCAAACATAAAGGGACTTCTAATGGCCAAAGATGCAAAAATGACAAAGTTAAGCATTGAAAAAATAATAATTGAAATTGATTCAGGCTCATAAAATTATGATAATATGTAGAAAGAAAGAAAGAGGAAGGAGAAGGAAGCTAACCATACCTCTTCCAATTAATTGGTTATATTAGAAGTAACAGGTCACAAGTCCTTTCTCTAATGACTGAAGAATTAAACGTTTTTCGTATTGGAATTATTTTTCAGGTTGCACAAATTGTACTATTGTATATACATTAAAAAGTTATTCTTTATTAAAATAATTATAACTAACAAATGTAGAAGAAATGATAGAATTAAAAATATTTTGCTATGTCCAGTTCAATCATTGGGGCTGGCACCAATCATTAAAAACAGGAGACAATTGTGGGAATGCTGATGAGTAAAAGAGTAAGAGGATGGGGCTGTCACACCCTGAACTTACAGGCAAATCATAGCATCACCAAGAGATACTCACCTATTTTGTGTCTCTTGATGTGATGAATGTAAAGTATTTAGCATCATCTATAACATATTTTTACCAAATGATTGAACTTGATTCTAATACAGTGTCAATCACGAGAGCTTATTTCCAGCCTTCAGATAATAATAAGGTTAGGGGAAACAAAGACATATCTTTTACATGGAACATCCTTCAAATTGGCTGATCTGTTTTGTTTTTTTTTTTTCTTTTTAGATAAATCAGTAGCATGAAAAAAAGGGAAATGTTAAAGAGCATTAAAGAGGTTCAAATTCATAACAACCATATTGTAATGATGGATGTGGGTTGAACCCTTATTTACGCAACCCATACTTTAATTTGTAAGACAACAACTGAGGAAATATAATTATAAACTAGGTATTAGATGGTTACAAGGATGAGTTTTCAAAAGAAAAAACAAATAGAGAAGAAAGCTGAATATAAAGAGACAGATAAAACACATGGGGCAAACCCTAGATAATTCCTGGTCTGAAACATATGTTTGTGATGTTTTTCACACTGTTGTCCTTATTTTGTTAATGTTTGAAAATTTTTAGAGTAGTTCTTACTAAATGGAAATAATAAAAAGGAAAAAGTTATCATCTGTTTAATAAAATTTGAGAATAAGTAAAAAAATAAGGCTTCTATGGAAACACAAAGCTCCAATTAGGAGCACAAAATGATAGCTAATTTGTTTTCAGAAATAAAACAAGTACACAGAATATCAAGCCATTTTTTATAAACCATACTTAAATTGTAATGCAACTGCAAACCTTTGTAAATGAGATTTTTTAAATAAAAATGTTCCCTGAGGGAATTTATATTTATTACTATGGCTAAAACCAAGGAAACCAAATTCCAGTTACCAGAAAGATTGTATTTCCTTTCTTCCTGAGTCTAGCGTAAGGGAGATTGGTGGCTTTCCGTTTCTCTTCATTTTTCTTTTTGTAATAAAGCATTTAAGTTTATTTGTTAGCAAGACCTGTTCTTTTGTCAGGAAAGCTCTGGGGGAAGATTTAGGCTTTAATGCCAACAACTGGAATCACGGATGGTTATGCTGATCTAGCATTTGGCTTGTAAGAAACACTGAGCCAAATAATCTCGCAGTATTCTAGAGAGATCTTGTGGTATAGTTTGTCTTTCTGTCTATTCACAGCCAAAAATAAATCACAGGGTTAGCTTACCTAACAACAAGCAACAGCGTATAGGGTTTTAGAGAAATCAGAAAGATTTGATCTATGCAATTGAACGTCACTCACCTCCACAATTCTGTTCTAACTCACTAGGATGTGCATAGGGCGCTTGGATTAAATGAAAGTGCAACATCAGTGAAATTTGTCGTTTAGCATCCACTAACCTCCTTGACTCTCCTCTTTCCATCACGATGTTCTCCTCTTTCTTTTGGCCAAACATAAGCTTTCATGCCCCGTTTAGTCTATGGCAATGAAAAACTGGTGAATATATTTGTTACAAGTGTCCATGACATCACAGACAAACCTTCCCAGGACTACTGACATTTTAAAAGCAATCATACTTGATTCAACTTGGATAGTAATCTATTAGAGGGATTTTGGTAACCAGTACACACACTATATACAGAAAAGAGGATAACCTATATTTAATTATGATAATAGCTAATATGAATTGGGCATAGACTATGTGTCAGTTATTTTCATGCATAATTAATTTAATCTTCACAGCAACTCTGAGACATAAATGCCTATTATCACTGAGTTACAGGAAACCTAAGGCACAGAGGAGAAAAGTAGCTTGCACAGATCACACAGCAAGTGAATGTCAGAAAAACGTTAGGACTCAGTCAGTTTGACTCTAAACTAGTGATTAATATGAGCCTGGCAATGTGCTAAGCACTTTGAATTATATACTGACTCCTGTGCCTCTGTGACTTGTTGGTATTGTTTGCTTTGTCATTTGTTTTGCTTATTTATTTAGTAATTTGTCTGAATTAATTTCATGAAGTCAATTTTCCCTGTAATGTGCAGCCTCTGATGTCCCTGCTCAAAATTGTTCTCCCTGTTGTGTCTTTTAGCTCAGCTTCCTGAGATTAGCCCCTTAATAAGTGCCAGATGTTGGTTAAAGATTGTGCTTCAGCCCCATTGGTCAGTTAAGTTTTCACTCATTCTCTCTCTGTGTGTGTGTGTGTGTGTGTGTGTGTGTGTGTGTGTGTGTATGGATTGGATATTGCTTTCACAACTCAGGAAGTTTATGTTTCACATTCAACCAGGGACTAATAGCTCAGAAGTTTCCTCTCCAGTTATTCATGAGAGAGCTCAGCTTTGGCCAGGCACAGAGTCTCCCAGACCACCAGGAAGGAGAGTGATTACTTTTAAGCCTGCCTTTCTAGGTATTGCCCCTGGATCAGAGGATTACATTGTTCAGCTAGTGTTTAGTTAGATGTTGTGCTTAAGACCCTTGAGTCAGTGTGTCTTCCCCCTTTTGCTGATGGATCTCTGTGTTGCTTAGGGAATTCTTCCATTCTGCTCCATGTCCCGTTCTGATTTCTTGAAGTGAATGAAGCCTAGTGTATACACACTCTGTTTCAGGCCCCCTGGGATAAGTGTAATCACAAGAGGTCTCTCCTTGGCTGTCTCCTTTTCTGTTACTTCTGGCTGGTCTTCCATTTATAATTCTAATAAGATCACGGAACTACCGGGTACTCTTAATTACTTGCTAACAAAATCTACATTTATCTTTAGACATGAACTCCCTCATGCTTTGTCCCAAATAAAGTCAGTCCTTTTAGTTAGAGCTGTGAAGCTGAAAGCTGGGAGTTGGAAACAACAGTCCTCTGACTCCTTTACTTTCCCAGCAACGAGGGGTATGGCAGCCTTTAATCTTCTTAGTTTGTCCTTCCCAGCATAAAACCTCCATGCTATAAACAAGTTGGGCCCCAAGAGATTTGACTTGTTGTGTCTAAGGCAGGATTTTTGTCCAATGATTGGTAATACTTGGATAGGGGAGGGGAGCCTCATTCCTCTTGACAATGCCCACCCAAAATAATACTTGCAACATGGAGTTTGGAAGGCAGATCTAAGAGATGCCTGCGGCCCGCTCCTCTCAACAGTAAAACTGTTGGTTGCCCAAGACTAGCAACTGCAGGAACAGACAGCCTTGTCTTCTTGGCCGTAACCACCCAAATTAGAGCACCTGAACAAGTGCTTCTAAATCTCAGAGCTGATGGAGAAGCTGTGCGTGGGATAGGAGTAGGTCTTGGCCTGGCCTGGCCTAAATGCAGCAGATTCTCACTCTTCCTGTTCAGATTTCACAGGGCATCTTGTATACCTGTTTCTGTTAGGACAACTTTCAGATTTTTCAATGGATTGTTTATGTTTTATAATTATAACCAGTTAAATGACTTTTTTCCCCAGGGAGATGATCTATCAGCCTCCTCACACAGCCATTCTGGAAGTCCCAAGTCCTGTCTCTAGAGACCAATGAAACTTACTTGTCTCTGTTTCACTTCTCTCAGATCTCTGTTAAATGACAGGTTGGCTAATCAACTTAATGAATTCCTAACTGCCACTAGTCATATCTGAAATAAAGTGGGAAAACAGGAAATGAGGAAAAGAGAAGGTAATAAGAGATGAAGGGAGGAGGGAGGAAAGTCAGGGAGAGAAATTAGAGAGAGAAGAAGCAAAAAGATGTAAACATCTTTAAAAGTTATAAGACATCTTGCCATCAATAATTTTATTTTTGCCTGATAATAATCTCATAGAGGGAGGCAGGGTAGGAATAATTATCCCATCTCCTACAGAGAGGATATCAAGGACAATAAAAAGTGGAGATTGGCTTCAAGTCACATGGTACACAGCAGAGCCCAGAGAAGATCCAGGTCTTCTGACCCCTGGTCTTGAATCCCTTCCACTACACTCTGAGGCCCAGGTCACTTTCAGGACTTTCAATGTCTTCTACAAATGTCATAGCTTATAGGAAAGAGTAATGAGAGGCTATCTGGTACTATGGAAGGCCCATCTAGGAAGATAATTTGAGGAAAAAGAGACTTTGATAATTAGTTTATCATGGAGGTGACTACTGTATACCTGTCACTCTTCTTTTTAAGTATTTTTTCTCTTGGAGTTTAGAATGACTGTTTACTTTAGATGAAAGCACCCCCTTAGAGACCATTCTAAGGAGCCACTGAAATGCAGTGCTTTCAAAAATTAAACAAAACACATTTTACATTTTCCAAACATCAGACAATTACTAACCCTCACTCTTAGTCCTCTGTGAGGACAGGTGATAACACAAATCACACAGATGCCTTTCTCCCTCTGTAGATCCTCTTTAATACCTGGAGACTGTATATGCTTAAATTTTCTGACTGCTCTAGGTGACAGTGGTTCTTGCAACTCTTCAATTCTCTCTCTGTCTCTCTCTTTTTGTTTTTTCCTTTTAAATCAGAAATCAAGACATTGCCCTGACCACCAGGCCAAGAGTCAGCTCTCACACAGAGTGAGAAATATAATAACTGAAAACTTTTCTTCTAATTTTGCCCTTATTTTCAACTTAGGAACAACTGGATAAAGCCAAATATACACACCTAATCAATTACATACGATGCCCTGCTTCTAGTTAGCTTGTCTGTAGCTTCCCCCATGCCAGCATAACCAAAGCTTTCCTTGTTTCCACTATAAAAATTTTCTCACTCTTCTGCCTGCCTTGGAGTCTTTGCCAGAATAAGGGATGGTAGCTGATTTCCTTGCTTTATCAAGCTCTGAATAAATAGCGTTTGCTTGTTCTCATTGTGGTGGGCTTCAGGTATTTCCTATATCATGGATTCAAACCATGAAGCTTTACAAACCATGAAGAAATATTTAAAATGTTATTATGGTTACCATAATCTATTACTTCCCAAATCGTGGGCCACATAACTAGAAAGACCATTAAACATTTCCTAGTTTTTAATTTTTTTGTTGTTGTCATTTTTTCCCCTTCAAATGAAAACCTAGTTGATGTTGAAAAGGCCAAACTACATGTCTCTTCCTCATATTCTAGTTCAGGCCTTGCAATGTCCACTCGGAATCTACTGATTTAGTCTAATGACTTAATTACTCAAATGAGAAAACTAAAGCTCAGAAAGAAGTGGCTTGCCCTGAGTCACAGAGCCAGTTACTAGAATCTTTCTTATCTTTCAACTTCCTATCAAAGCAAACCTCTCATACATACAGTATCAATGCATTGTAACACTGGAAGAGCTGTACGTCCTGTCGGGTATCCAGGGCTGCAGGGATTTACAAGCTCTCTGGAAAGAGAGCAATTATGTGGAAAGAGAAAGGAAAGAAACAAAAGGATGACATCTTGGCAAATAAAGGACATATAGCCACTCATTGCCTGACCAGAATAACTTTTAACATGAAAGGAGGTAGCTAGAGGTCAACTATTTCCATTTTATTTTCAGAGTAATGGGCACCTCCCTTTTCCACAGTCTAAAGGAGTAACAGACGAGAAAGGGACAAATAGACAAAGAATGTGAAGAGAGAGCAAACGCTATGGACAAAGCTTAGGAAGAGGCAGGCTTGCCTAGGTGATGATGACTGTGTTGATGCCTTGACGTGCATGGTGCTTAGAGACTAAGAAAGAAAACACTGAATGAGCCTGAACAGCAGTGCACATTAAGTGGTGTTGATGGATTTGAGTATAAATTGGCTGAGAAAAAGTGGTTGCAGTAGATAGCTCATGCTGGGGCTCTGAATGTATTTCTAATTGTATTAAAGGGATATGACTCACATTATGCTGGTCATCATTCGCCTTATCAGAGTCTATATTTCCCCCTGCGGAGAAAGAATCGTGGGAAATTGAAGAGAATACAAGTCAAATCAGAACTTTATCTTGCCTGCTTATGCTCTGGGCTCCCTCTGTGCCACTTTGTGTAGATTTAAGACACAATTAAAATTTTGATGAGCGTCATTTCATTGGACTATGAAGTTCACATTTTATGTTTATCTTTTAAATGATGTATCCTTTTTAAATGATGGGCTGTGAATAGGAACCAGACTCATTCAAGCTATGCCAGACTGGGTTTTCTAAGGCAATTACCCATTATTGTTGGGATGCGTCCTAGTTAATAACTGTCAAAGAGTAGCCGATAACTGAGCCTCTGGATAACAATAAGTCACATGCATCTTTTAGTGAGATTTATCATTTTTTCCATTCTCATTTTAATTAATCTATGAAGCTTAACCTTTGCTTTTTCTATTCCATTGATGATACCTGTATAGTTTCATTTTATAGATTCTGTTTATTCTAGATTCTCCCTTCCCCCAGTGTTAGGGAACTTATAAACTCATAAAATATTGTTAGGTCAAACTGGAAGAAACTTAAAAACTATTTATTCCATATTTCATTTTATTTCAGGAGAACATTTATATCCAAAGATGTTAAGTGACTAGGCCAAATTCACAGAAATAGTTTGTGCTACTTCATGAACCAACTTCAGGTAGCCTCATAAACTCATTCTATTTGACAAAGAGGTCTAGCTATCCCCCTTAAGGGGAAATGACATTTTAAATTAACTTGCCAAAAAAATATGTTTGTTGTGTCTAGAAATTTCATTAGCTGTCAATTCCGGCAGATATGTTGTGGAAAATTCTTGTGACAAAATTAAAGTGAACACTTGGAAGTCACACTCTATGAGAAGAAAATAAAAATCGGTTTTCTAACTGAGTAGGCATATATAATTTAGGTAGTAAATGACCAAATGGCATGCATTGCTATTTTTTGACAAAGAAGAAATTTGTAAAGTAGGGAAATAACTGAATCTTTCACTTGCAAAGATAAATTTATTTATAAATTAATCTATTTGTCTGCCTGTAGCATAGTCATCTTAAGTAATGAACATATAATATTCTCCCAGAGAAGCGTGTGTGTGCATACATGTGTCCCCTCGTAAGTTTACTTAGAAATTGAATAACCAATGTCAATTTGTGGCCAGAGATATTTAGTACATCATGTGTTTATTACTGGGCTGAGAATACTCACTGAGCCCTTAAAATATGTTTTTTAAAAAAGCAATAGATTATCCATAAAACAATCTGTATTCAGAAAAAAAAAAAAGTAACCAGAGTTACAGAGCCTCCAGAAAGAGGACTTAGATCATTAAATTAAGACAGCACTGTTCACACAAAAAAATCGGTATTACTAATGAGGCTGCATATTAGGATGCCCTAAAAAGCTACAAACAAAAATTGAGGTTCCCAAGTCCCTCCTTCAGAGATTTTGACTCAGTATGTTAAGGTAACTTCCAAGAATTTATGTTTTTCTGAGTTTCTCTGATAATTCTCATGCATTCAGTCCACCTCTCAACTTTCAAGAGCCACTGCAAAAAATAATATTCTACTTCTTCTGAAAGGCCAATATATCTAGCAAGAAATTACAATAAGTACTTCTAAGTATAGTTTATAGCATTTAATATGAGAGCAAGAACTTTTAAATATTATTTGATTTAATCTCTTCCACAGTCCTGAGAGGTGTGTATTGTTTTCTGAATTTTCTTAATGAAGGAACTGAGCTTTAAACACCTTAAGCAAAGGCCCAAGATCCCAAACTTAAGATTCTAAATTCTCTGATTTCTAAAATACATTATGTTGCCTTTTCATTGGCAACATAAGTTGCCATAATTTCCTCTTGGACTACTTAGTCAGCTAACTAATATTTATTGAGCATCTACTAAGGGCTGGGCAATATAACTTAATTATATATGTAGACTCCTTTCTTTGAGAGCTGTTTTTGCTTGGATAAAAACAAAAAGTCAATTACTCATTTACAATTTATTTTAATGAGTCCCTCTGTGAAGAACTAGACCGTACTTAAGCAAGGATGGCTGGTATCCACCAATGACAGTTGGTATTAAGGACACTTAGTACCAAAACATCTTCTCAATGACACTTAATGTCTCTTTCATTCAATTTAGTATGAACAGTGGGATTGTCTATATGAGGCAATGTATAATTTTGAAGAAATAACCAATAGTAATGGAACATGGAACGAACACTGGACTTAATGCCAGAATATCTACTTAATTCCCTGGTTCTGTCACGAAGTGGCTGTCATTTAAATTCTGTATATGACATTCCTCAATTATAGCATAAGGAAATGGGGCAAATGTTCCAATTCTAATACTCTGTGATTAGTATGTCTGAAAAAATATTTTAACTGGGAGACCTTTCCACCAGTCTTTAAACACTCCTTTTTCCCTACACAAAAGCACACAGAATCGGACTCAAGAAAAAAGCTATGGACTGCCTTTAAAGCTGAGCTACTTCACTTCTAAATATCTTGACAGTGTGTCATCCGGCAAATTTTATAGATGAGATATTCAGTAACTGTATGCATTCACTCCAGAAGCAACTGCTTATCGGCAACATGAGAGCTCTTTACAAAGTGTAGGTTGTTGGAAGAAATATATATTGAAAAGTTAGCAGTTGAGGCTGGTCATGGTGGCTAACACCATGGGCTTTGGTTGTATTCCCAACACTTTGGGAGGCTGAAATGGGAGGATCACTTGAGCTCAGAAGGTGAAGGTTGCAATAAGCTGTGATCACACCACTGTGCTCCAGCCTGGGAAACAGAGTCAGACCTTGTCTCAAAAAATAAATAAATAAGGAACACTTTTACATTGTTGGTGGAAGTGTAAATTAATTCAGCAATTGTGAAAGACAGTGTGGCAATTCCTCAAGGATCTAGAAATAGAAATACCATTTGACTCAGCAATCCCATTACTGGGTATATACCCAAAGGATTATAAATCATTCTATTATAAAGACATATGCACACATATGTTTATTGCAGCTCTGTTCACAACAGCAAAGACTTGGAACCAACCCAAATGCCCATCAGTGATAGACTGGATAAAGAAAATGTGGCATATATACACCACGGAATACTATGCAGCCATAAAAAGGGATGTGTTGATGTCCTTTGCAGGGACATGGATGAAACTAGAAACCATCATTCTTAGCAAACTGACACAAGAACAGAAAACCAAATACCACATGTTCTTACTCATAAGTGGGTATTAAACAATGAGAACACATGGACACAGGGAGGGGAACATCACACACTGGGGCCTGTGGGATGGGGGGCTAGGGGAGAAATAGCAAGGGTTGGGGGGATTAGGGGGGATAGCATTAGGAGAAATATCTAATGTAGATGATGGGGCAATAGATGCATCAAACCACCACCATGGCATGTGTATACCTATGTAACAAAACTGCATGATCTGCACATGTACCCCAGAATGTAAAGTATAATTAAAAAAAGAAAATAATTTTTAAAAGTTAGCAATTGAAATCTTTGATGATAGATGGTTAGGGTGCAGTCAAGCTAGCCATTGGGGTAGTGTTTGGAAAGCTGTGCTTGCACAGTTAGTTGCTCGATCTGTCCTCTTCAGTTAAGGCTTTGATGACCATGTGCATCGTGAGCATGAAACTAGGTAGGTAGCTCAGTTAGCTTTAGAAAAGGATGGCCAAGGCCACATAACTTATTCAGCTAAAAAGACAAAGCATTTGAATCTCAGGTAGTTGGCAGTGACCCTTTAGTGATATTACCTAATAGCTATTGGCAGCCATTTCAAGAATTCCAGAGACCCAGACTGTAGAATTCACTCTGGTGCAAATAAGATGCATGACCTGGAGCAAGTATTTTCCCCTTTCTGAACCCATGTTTCCCCAGTGGTTGATTACGTATCAGGAGTGAGGGCAGGAAAGCCTTCCTCGTTATTCCTGCTTACCATTAAATCTTCAGCATCTAGCTCATAGTAAAAATTAAATTAGTTTTTATTGTCTTAATGATAGGGGCTAGACATGATGATCTCTAGCTCAACATTCTCCAGTTGTATCTTTTCTGGCACATACTCAACTTCACTTAGGTCCTTGCTCTAGGCGGCTCGATTTATGCCCTATATTGAAACTCAGGCAAGGGGCTCTCTCTTGGGTCAGTCCCTTCCTCTTGATTTCTTATCATTGTACTTGTGACCATCACTAGCTTAAATAAATTCCAGTATCAACCCACAAGCCTGACCCATGCACTCTTAGGCATCTTTCACATTTACCTATTGTTTATATGTGCATTTTCATTCTCCTGATGCTTTCACTTTATTTAGATCATTAGAGAATGAATTAGAACATACTTAAAATTTCAATAATAAGCCTGGAACCAAAGAAAAATAATAATGTTTTTATATGTCCTAGGAAGCTACCGAGAAGAGAAATATTAATACCAAAAGAAATACTTCTAGAAATTTTTAAGAAACTCTGAACATAACAGCTATGCAAAATTAAATAGTAATTTATTACGAAGGTATGAGGTTAGGTGAGGTAACTACATTTTGATAAAAGTTTCATATTCCGCATAATGACAGATGTTACCAACTCTTAAAATTACAACTTTCCCTTCTGGAAAAAAAAAAATCTCACTGATCTTGCCCGATCCCTGTACTTCACTGGTGAGACAACGATTCAAATAAGTTATTTGCCTTTCCTGCATTCAGGTAACATAGGAGTTACAAATAACAGGTTATTTGTTATTTATTTATGTACTTTTCCAGCAGCCTGATTGTCTGAGCTTGGGACATTATTCTAAGCACTTTTATTTTAATACGAAAATTTTTTAAAATGTCCCCCAATGCTCTTTGGAAAACTGGAGTAACACAGGCAAGGTAATTGCTTTGAGGAACTGACAACGAATAGTCCCAAACCAAAAAGAAGGCCAGGCATTTAGATAATGAAATGTCAATCAGTGTAATAGAAGTGTCACTTACTTAATACTTACCTTACCAATGTCTGAAAAGATTGCATGGTGTTTGAAGACACATCTGTGTATCAATACAACCAACAACACTGTGCATTCACACATACAGCACTGTGGCTCTCCTAACACGCTTCAAGATACTCCATCTATAGTAACATAACTACAAAGATTAGTATGTAGAAGATCATGTGTGTGTGTGCATCTGTATGTGTGTGTCTGTGTGCCCATCTGTCAAGTCTCAGGATTCTGAAATGCTGGCCTTCTTGATCTAACACCGCAAAGCCTGCATCAGCAGCTGCATTTTTACAGATAGCCAGGATGTTTTGTTTAGAGGAAACTGCAGTGCCCTTGACATTGAACAGTGCCAGAAATCAACTCCAGACCATCAAGCAAGGATTTTAAGTGCATAAAAAGAACAATTTTTTATAAACATTTATAGGAAACACTGCTCTGCATGAGTGAAAATGATAAGGATACGTAGTCAATAATCAAGTTGGGTTGTTATTTGTATGTAATAATATAGAAATGGGTGAAAGAGAGAGAAAGCCATACATTTTATTAAATAATCCAGACATTGCTTCAAATATTATGTTTTGTCGGCCAAGGCTCCTTACATTTTCCCTTATGCTGGCATCAGATTTTAACTTCTTCACAACCCTATATGTGAGTACTTTCAATATCCAGAGCAAAGAGAAACTTCCTTTGTTGGAAGCAAATGACCTTTCAGAAGAACCATCTTAAAACTGAATGCCAAAATTAAGAAAATCTAGGCCACATAGCTTCAATATAACATTCTAAGATACTTTCTTGTGTTACTTAGGTGAAAATGACCAATGGTCAGTTGTGATTGTGAAACAATACATTTAAGAACACGTGTTATTTTCCTGCAGCTGCTGTAACAAACCACTGCAAACACCCAGCTTTAAACAACATAAATATCTTGCCTCACAATTCTGGAAGCTGTAAGTCTGAAATCAACATGTTGTCAGGGCCCACTGCCTCTGGAGGCCCTAAGGAAGAATCCTTCCTTTCCTCTTCCACCATCTACTGGCTCCAGGTATTCCTTGGCTGTGGCTGCCAAACTCCAATCTCTGGGTTTGCCTTCACAAATATTTCTTTTCAATGGCAGTGCCTTTTTTCTCATTTTCCTCTCATAAGAATACATATCATTGAATTTAGGGCAACTTGGATAAATTAGGGGAATCTTACCTCAAGATTTTTCACTGAATTATATATGCAAAAATATTTTTTCCAAATAGAGTCACATTAACAGTTTTTGGGGATTAGAAAATAAACTTATCTTTTTAGGGACCACTGTTCATTCCACTACAGCAGGAGTCCCCAGCCCCAGGGTCAAAAACTGGAGCCCGTCAAGAACCAGGCCACATAGCAGGAGGTGAACATTGGGTGAGCAAGCAAAGCTTCATCTCTGTGTACAGCCACTCCCCATTGCTGGCATTACTACCTGAGTTCTGCCTCCTGTCAGATCAGTGGCAGCATTAGATTTTGAGAGAAGCACAAACCCTATTGTGAACTGCATATGCAAGGGATCTAGGTTGTAGGCTCCTTATGAGAATCTAATGCCTGGTAACCTGAGGTGGAGCTGAGGCGGTGATGTTAGCACTGGG
Organism: Cacajao melanocephalus; assembly: GCA_963573385.1. Taxonomy (NCBI): domain Eukaryota; kingdom Metazoa; phylum Chordata; class Mammalia; order Primates; family Pitheciidae; genus Cacajao; species Cacajao melanocephalus. The sequence continues at coordinate 36,035 of CAUYLG010009892.1, forward strand.
GAGTGGCTGAAAGTACAGATTAACGTTAGCAGAGAGGTTGGACTACACAGAGAACATCCTAAATCTATTGCTTGCAGACTCATATCAAAACCCTATAAGTGTGTGGCAAGTGGCAATTAAGCTGCATCTGGTGGCAGGCTTTATAGTGGCAAGTTAGTTGATGTACTTCAATTGTACAGTTGCAACTGGTGGCAAACTTTAAGTTAGAATCTGGCACTTAATTTAGTCTCCCCATGGCCTGCCTATTATTTTATTTACCACTTCCATTTGTGCCTCTTTCCAGCACTGTACACTTGTCTCAGTCACAGTATTGGTAAGCCTACAAGCTAACCCTAGCTAAAACGAGGAAAAAACAAACGTTCTTGCAGAGCTTCTTTGAAAAGGGGAATGACCCAATGATGAGACAGCAGAAGTTTCTAAAATGGCCAACAAAAAGAAAGCTGCATTTAAAAGAAAATACCGAGAGTTCTACTTAAATTATGGGTTCTTTGCAACAGGTGATTCACATTGTCCAAGCCCACTTTGTATCATATGTGGCAATCAGCTATTCGATGAAGCCATGAAATTTTCAAAATTGCTGTGACCCATGAAGACTCAGTACTCTGCATTAAAAGACAAGGATCTGGAGTTTTTCAAAAGAAAAATATACAAACACAAAGAACAGAAGCAATTCTTAAAGGCCACCACTTCATCAAATGTGACTGCACTGAGAGCATCATTCCTAGTGGCTAATTGCATTGCTGAAGCTAAGAAAACCTTTACCATTGGTGAAGAGTTGATCCTGCCTGCTGCTATGGACATTTGTGTGAACTTTTAGGAGAGGCTCCAGTTCAAAAGGTGGCACGTGTTCCTCTTTCAGCTAGCACCATAACTAGATGACTTGATTAAATAACAGAGGATACTGAGGCATAAGTGTTAGAGAGGATTAATGAGTCACCTTGGTATGCAATCCAGGTTGATGAGTCTATTGATGTTGACAACAAAGCAACAAGCCTTCTTGTTTTTGTACAATATATTTTTCAAGAGGATGTGCATGATATGTGCACTTTTGTTGCCAACCAAAATCACAGCTGCAGAAATACTAAAGTCTTCAAATAATTACATATCAGGAAAACTGAGTTGGTTATTTTGTATGGGTATATGCACAGATGGAGTGGCTGCCATGACTGGATGGCTTTCTGGTTTCGCTGCTTGGGTCAAAGAGGTTGCTTCTGAATGTGAGTCTATGTACCGTGTCATCCATAGAGAAATGCTGGCTAGCCGAAAAATGATACCTTAACAATGTTTTACAGGATGTGATTAAAGTCATTAACTGCATTAAAGTACATCCCCTTAACTTACGTCTGTTTGTGCAGCTCTGTGAGGCAATGGACGCAGAGCACATACCTCTTCTCTTATACACAGAAGTGAGATGGCTTTCTAAAGTTAGATCACTGGCCAGAGGTTTTTGAATTATGAGAACTGCTCCAGAGACACCTTTTAGAAAAACAGTCACTACTGGCAGTGCATTTTAGTGGCACAGAATGGGTCACAAAACTTGCTTACTTTATGTGGCATATTCAACCTGCTCAATGAACTCAATCTGTCACCTCAGGGGAGAATGACAACTGTGTTAAGTCAGCTGATAAAGTGGCTGTATTCAACGCCAAACTGGAATTATTGGGGTGATGAGTGAATGTTGGGATTTTTGACATGTTTCAAGCATTAGCAGAAATTTTGAAAGAGACTGAGCCTGGGCCTTCTTTCTTCCAGCTGGTGCACAATCACCTATCTCAACTTTCAAGAGAGTTTGAGCATTATTTCCCAACCACAAAAGACTCCCCAGCTGGGAAGGCATGGATCTGCAACTCATTTGTAAATAAGCCAGGTGAATCGACTTTGTCCGTGCTGGAAGAGGACCAACTGCTTGAAATCGCAAATGGCGGTGGCCTTAAAAGTATGTTTGAGACAACTTCAAGTCTTTATACATTCTGAATTAAAGTCAAGGTGGAATATCCTGAGATTGCCATGAAAACACTGAAAAATCTGCTTCCATTTCCAACATCCTCTCTTTGTGAAGCAGGGATTTCTGCAGTGACAGCAACCACAATGAGATTTCAGAGTAGATTGGACATAAGCAATAAATTTGGGGTGTGACTATCTCCCATCACCCCCAGTTGGGACCATCTAGTTGCAGGGAAAAAAGCTCAGGGTTTCCACTGATTCTATGTTATGGTGAGTTGTATAATCATTTTATTATGTGTTAAAATGTAATAATAATAGAAATAAGGTGCACAATAAATGTAATGCACTTGAGTTATCCGAAACCCACCACCCCCAAACCCAGCCCTTGGAAAAATTGTCTTCCATGAAATCAGTCCTTAGTATCAAAAAGGTTAGGGAGCCCTGCATTACGGAATGTCATAACTACTGCCTTTTATGACTAAAATTCTGTGCTTCTCAGTAACTGAGATAGGCACATTGATTAACAAGTACGAAATCTAAAGGTATTTAATGTTAAAGTCCTTTAGATAACTTAATAGACTTTTGAAGCAACAGAGAAATCCTCACTTTGCAAATGTATAAGTAACTTTTCCATAAAGTTAAATAAAACCATTAAAATATTTTCAATTATTAATAATACATTGAAATAGTATCAATGGGGGAAAACCAGGATTAGTGTTATCTGATTGCCACCAGCAAATGGGCAGCAAAGATGAACTGGAAGAAAATTCTCCAAAAAGTCGGCAGTGGCATATGTATTTTGGTTAATATTTGTGAAGCATAAGTAGTGCATTACAAAATTAAATAAGGAAACATTTTTATTTTTCTACTTTTCTATATATTCTACATTTAAAATGTGTTCTAATTATACACACACATTTAACAGAAAAAAGTCAAAAGGCACATAAACATCGTGGGAACATGGAACTTAAGAGTAAGTCAGGAAAAGTCTTAGATAATTTTACTTAACCTCTCTCCTTTGTGTGACATCCATAGTAGGAGAAAAATCTACACCAACCTCTTCTTGGAGACTTCTGGTGATGGGCATCTTGTTTTTTCTTTCTTTCTTTTTTTAACAGTCTAACTCACTGAAGTGTTGATCATCACTGAGTCAGAAACTTCTCCCCAAAATGAATTATAACATGGCTACATTTTATATTCACTTGTGGCACAGTGTTACCATATGTTGAAGTACAGGTTGTGCACTGCACAACTTCATAGATTACAATACGCATAGCACACTCTGAAGTTCAGCAGTGTCACAGGGTCAAGATTCCTTTCATGGCCTATGTCATTGTCCAAGTTGGATACACTCTTTTTTTTGTCTTCCTTCTTTTCTTCCTCTTTTTCTTTTTTTTCTTTCTTCAAATATTACTTGACCTCTTCAGAGGGAAGGTGTGGCTCAAAATATTGCTTTGGGTTAATGTCCTTTGTCTTATATTTTTCCTGGAAAAAATTAATCAGTGGATTTTATCTGGACTTTCCATATTTACGAAGTTTGTTTTTAGACTCCAAAGTAACTCACAGCACAGTTTCAGATGACTTTTATTGACTCATGATCACGGGAACCTTCAATACACAAAAAGAATGAAGCATGAATTTGTCATAACTACTGACGTACAACTAAACAAGGCGTGCGTGTGTGCATGTGTGTGTGTGTGTGTGTGTGTGTGTGTGTTTATTTAATTCTCGCAACAAATCTGTGTAATAATTATTACAGCCACAGCTCTGTTCTGGAGTCACATTAAATAGTTCCGTCATCTGCCCATGCTTCTTTATTACAGGCTTTTGTACATACTATTTTCTCTACTGAAAAACTCATTCTGACCTTCCCAATTTCCTTTGTTGTTTATTCTCTCTTTGTCTGACAAACTCCAATATATAATTCAGGTTTCAGAATAGACATGCCCATTTCCATGATCTTCCAAGACAGACCAATTGCTCTCCCTATTTTATCCCAAATATTTTACATGTTCCGTGTTTTATTACATAAATTTATCACCTGTGTACTAGTCTAGTCTCCTGTGTTAGCCTGTCTAACACTAGTCTCCTATGTTAGACTGACCACCACAAGATCCAGGACAATGGAAGGGGAAATATAGTTTAATCGACTACAGTGTAGTAAGGACATGAAACCTACACCTGTGCTTTCCAGATGTAAATCCTGTCTTAACCACTTACTAACTGAGGGTCTCCAGACAAATAACATGAACGAGTCTGTTTATTTGCAAAATGAGAATAAAATAGTCCACACGTTCCTGCAATCGTGAGAAAGAACACAATAAAGGTGCTAGGAGGGTGCGTGGCATGGAGTAAGTGTTATTCATTTTGATGAGGCTTATTCATGAATATGATCTCAAGCTGGCACATAGTAGATGCTCAAAAATTTTTGGAGACCCAGGATCAGCTAAATGTAACTTCTATGAAGCCTTCTCAGATGTCCCATTTAGAAGTCTTCCCCTCAACTCAGGTGACACCTTACCTCCTACTATTTAATAGTACTTCTTATCTATTGCCCTACATCCCCTGAATGCTTTCCGCACATTGTTTATCCCTACTAAGCCAAAGCTTCTAGTTAGCAGGCTCCATATTCATCTCTTTATTCATCACAACACTTATGGTGAAAAACAATTGTTGGATGAATTAATGACTCAATCAATCCATTTTAAAAGTCCAGGAAATCAACGCAAGTCCTTAGAGAGAGGTTGAGAAGGAAAACAGAAGCTGAAATGTGGCTGAAATTTGAATATTAAGGTAAGAAGTTTAGATGAAAACTGCAAAAAGAGGGTGCCCTGCACACCAAAACTCAGCACAACTGTGAAAGGTAGGTGCTTGATGCTACTAGGTGATCTGTCACACTTTGTCACATGCAGGAGCCGTGTCACAGACCAGGGGCCATATAGGTGCTGCCTTTGCATTGGAAACCATAAAGGGAAAGACTTGGCTTCCTGAATTGGCTACTTTGTGCCCAGGAAGCAGAAAGACAACAGTGAACTTCTCACATGGTTCTTGACATAAGGCCCTGCACAGTGCATGATTGATAAAGGAGAAGACAAAGCTGTTCAGCTATGAGACATCACTAGATTTTAAATATCCAAAGTTGATAATTTCTAATTCAAGAGACTGAACTAGAAATGTAAAGAGGTAGGGATGGTGTTCACATTTACCTTGTTGGAAAAATGATAACACATCATATGTATAATCCAAGTCCAGTGAGAAAATATAAAAATAAGTGTATAACAGTTTTTCAATGAAGTAAAAGTGAATTATTTTTGGAAGATTTTTCTGAAGTATGTGCTGAAAATATAATATCCAACAGGTTAGTCTTTCTAAAAAGAGTTCCCCTGATCAAACAGATTTGGGCACATGTGCACACGATAGGTCTCTCTTAGAGACTGATAATGGACATCACAGTATTAAATGTTCTGAAAAGTCTGGAAGTAATAAATATTAAAGTTCACTTGAACCTGGAAAGGCAGTGACTTTTCCAAAATTATCCTTGTTGGTAAAAGAAGCACTAGAATTTGCTCCTATTTTAAATTTTCAATAAAAGTGTTGTGACTCTTCTTACTGACTTGGTGCAATAGGATGATGGAAAAATAACTCTGAAGAAGTTGAGAGATACCCATAGCTCCTCTTTTTTACTGACACTTATCATGTAAGAGCCAGTCTGTAACACTGGCCCATGTCTGAATTCTTGTACATAGGCAGTGAACTGCACTGGGACGTAAGTCTTGATTTCCTCATATCTAATTTTCAAGATCATTTCAGTCTATGTACTCAGATATTCAGAAGGGAAGTCTAGTTTCTATACCTACTCACCTCTTCCACCGCAACAACCGAGGTTGGCTTCTGAAATTTTCCTCTGTCTTCCCCCTAGAAAACTTGTATGATGCGCTCATACAACTTCTCAGAAACATTTTTGTTGTTGTCCTCAAAAAATTCCAGTGCTTTGTTGTGTTCTTCATTTGGCTTGATCTTTCTGCAGCATTACTTGTGGCTCTTTTCTTCTCCTTTAGCTGAATTATTCCTTATTTACTTTCCATGCCCAGGACAGGGAATTGAAATAAAGTGAGATTTGATTTAAATTATAGAATAAGTCAGGATTATTCTTTTGCTGAACTGAAAATTGCAACAGAAAATCTTTCTTGCAACCGTTTTCATTTTATTCTGGACTTTTGTTTTAAATATGAGACCCAGGAAACCTGGAATGCAGGCCTAAGACTAGCTACTAAGCAGTAACATGATCTTAGATCAAAATCAATTCTTGGCCCTTTGTTTTTATCATCTATGAAATGAAGGAGAGAAACTTTAGATAATCTATAGGTCTTTCTTTTACTGACATCCTGAATGCACAGAAAATGCATTTTTGCTCTATTTATGTGACTTTATCAGAATATTTGTCTCAGTGCCCCAGCTATGTTTTATACATTTTAAAGAAACAATCTTAAAATAGATAGTGTAGTGTTTAACTGTGCAGAGCTTCACATCAGATTGCCTGAGTTCAAATTCCACTCCCACCATTTCGTGTCTTTGTGATGTTGGGAAAATCACTTAACTTGTCCATGCTTCAGTTTCTTCATCTGAAAACAAAAAACAAAAAACAAAACACAAAACAAAAACAATACAGCAGCAGTTTCTCCCTCAGAGAGTTTTGAAGGTTAAATAAATTAGTAAGTAGAAAGCACTCAGAATGGTACTGGGTAGATAGGGAATGCTATGTACATGTGGCCTTTATTATTAATGGATTTTGACAGTAGTTGAAAATAAAATATTTAAATATTGTTTTATCCTTTTCTGTCTAATTACATAGCATTGGTAATTTTTTCACTGCTTATGAAAATTTAACTCATTGCAGAGAAAACAAAATATGTCATTGACAATTTTAATCATAAACCCATGTTCCATCTACAATAATTTTTAAAAATTAAACATATTCTTACTTTTCCTAGTTTAGTAGAATATTGGGGGAAAAAAAACTTTTGATTGAAAAAATGTTGACTTTGTGATGCATTCAACATATTAGGTATTTTTATTTCACACTTTTACTCATTTTGAGATAGATTGCGTGAATTATATTTATTTTTAAAATGTATTTAGTTAGATTTACATCTGCCATTTTATTTTCTGTTTTCTATGTCCCATGTTGTTTCTGTTTCTGTATTTTTTTTTACTACTTTCTCTTACACTAAATGAGAATTTTCTGATGTAATATTTAAATTCCTTTAATAATTAATTTTACAATTTTTAAAAGTTATTTCTTACTGGTTGCTCTAGGGATTACCATATATATCTTAAATTTTTAGAGTCTAATTTTGGTTTATATGCTAAATTAATTCCAGTGATATATAGGAACATCATCCCAATATAGATTTATTCCCACTTCCCCTTTTGTACTATTTTTGTAATACGTATTACACACACACACACACACAAACACACTCATATATAAATAACATATCAACAATACATTGTTATAATCTTTTCTTTATATAAACTTGGTGTCTTTCAGAAAAGCTGAGAGAACAGCAATCATATATTTGGAACATTTATCGTATTACCCTTCTTGTTTACTATTTCTGGATCTCAGCATTTGTGTGTATAGATTTGAATCTTATCTGGTATGAGTTCCATAATCTGATATAGCTTTGTTCCTACTCAACTCCTTTGTGCTATAATCATACCTTGTTTTGATTCTTAAGTTGCCTTTAGTTAGTGGAACATATTTACAGTGGCTGCTCAAAGTCTTTGTCAAATCCAACAGCTGGGCCAACTCACAGACAGTTTCCATTGTCCACTACAAGCATACATTATTTCATTGCATTTTGTTTTGTTGCATGTCACAGATAATTGAGGGTTTTTTTTTTTAACAAGTTGAGGATTTGTGGCCATCCTGCATCAAACAAGTCTATGGATGCCGTTTTTTGAACAGCTTGCAGTTACTTCATGTCTCTGTGTCACATTTCGTTAATTCTTGCAATATTTAAAATTTTTCATTGTTATTACATGTGTTGTGATGATTTGTGTTCTATGACCTTTGATGTTACTATTGTAATTGTTTTGGGGTGCCACAAATCAAACACATATAGAACAGCTAACCTAATCATTAAATGGTGATTTGCTTTGGGTTAATGTTCTGACTGCTCCACCAACTGGTCATTCCCTCATCTCTCTCTTTTCGGGACTCTCATTCTCTGAGACACAACAATATTAAAATTAGGTCAATTAATATCATCACAATGGTCTGTAAGTTTTCATGTGAAAGGAAGAGTTGCAGGTCCCTAAATGAAAAGCCAGAAATGATTAAGCTTAGTCAAGAAGGCACGTTGAAAGCCAATATAGGCAAAAAACAAAGCCTCTTACGCAAAACAATTAGTTAAGTTGTGAATACAAAAAAAAAGCTCTTGATAAAAATTAAAAGTGCTAATCCAGTGGATACACAAATTATAAGGAAGCAAAACAGCCTTATTGCTGACATGGAGAAAGTTGTAGTGGTCTAGAAAGATCAAACCAGTCAAAACATTCCCTTAAGCCAAAGCTAATCCATAACAAAGCCCTAACTCTCTTTATTTCTATGAAGGCTGAGAAAGTGAGGAAACTGCAGAAAAAAAGTTTGAAGCTGGCAGAGGTCAGTTCATAAGTTAAAGGAATAAAGTTTTGTTCATAACATAAAAGTGCAAGGTGAGGCAGCAAGTGTTGATGTAGAAGTTGCAGCAGCAAGTTATCCAGAAAAATTTAGCTAAGATAATTGATACAGAGGGCTACACTAAACAACCAACTTTGAATGTAGACAAAACAGCTTTATATTGGAAGAAAATTCCATTTATGACTTTCATAGCTAGAGAGGAAAAGTCAATGCCTAGCTTCAAAGCTTCCAAGGACGGGCTGACTCTCTTCTTAGGGGATAATGCAGCTGGTGACTTTAAGTTGAATTCAATGCTCATTTACCATTCTGAAAATCATAGGGCTCTTTAAAATTACCCTAAATCAATTCTGCCTGTTCTCTATAAGTGTAAGAACAGATCTTGAATGACAGTACATCTATTTACATCATGGTTTACTGAATATTTTAAGCCATCTGTTAGTACTTATTGCTCAGAAAAAAAAAATTCCCTTCAAAATATCACTGCTGTTGAGAATGCACCTAGTCACCCAAGAGCTCTGATGGAGATGTACAAAAAGATTAATGTTTTTATGCCTACTAAAAGGACGTTCATTCTGCAGCCCATGGATCAAAGAGGAATTTCAACTTTCAATTCTTTCAACTTGCAAAGGTATTTTTTTTAAGAAATATATTTCATAAGGCTATAGCTACCATAGAGAGTGATTTGTGTGACAGATCTGGACAAAGTAAACTAAAAACCTTCTGGAAAGAATTCACCATTCTAAATGCCATTAAAAAAATTCATGATTCATGGGAGGAGGTCAAAATATCAATATGAACAGGAGTTTGGAAGAAGTTGATTCCAACACTGATAAATGAATTTGAGGAGTTCAAGACTTCAGTGGAGAAAGCAACTGTAGAGGTAGTATGAAATAGAAGTAGCAAGAGAACTAGACTCAGAAGTGGAGTCTGAAGATGTGACTGCATTACTGCAATCTCATACTAAAACTTGAAGGGATGAGGAGATGCTTCTTATAAATGAGCAACGAAAGTGATTTATTGAGATGGAATCTCCTGGTGAAGAACCTGTGGACACTGTTGAAATGACCATGCATCTGGAGATGGGCGTAGACCCAGTGTCTTGCTTTTGCCTTGATGACTTTCCTGCTTTGGCCCCAGGGTTGTGAGCAGGAGCTATGTAGCCTCTGGTCTTCTCAGTCTCTCCTGGTGTGAAAACTGGGTTATAATGAACTGAGGTGAGGGTTATATGGGCCCCATCTTCTCAACATACCTCAGCACTTCCACCCTCTATGAAAGACATATGCTGTCTTTTTTTTAATTAAACTTTTTATATTGAAATAATTATAGATTCACACACAGATATAAAAAATAATTCAGATAAATCCCATACGTCTTTTATCTGGTTTTCCCCCAATGGCAACACCTTGCAAAACTTTAGTATAATAGCAGAATTAGAATATTGAGGTTTATATAGTTAAGACACAAATATTTTCTATCAACACAAGTAACTCTTTTGTTGCATTTATTTATTTATTCATTTATTTGAGACAGAGTCTCACTTTCTCACCCAGGTTGGATGGAGTGCAGTGGTGCAATCACAGCTCAGTGCAATCTCCGCCTCTCAGGCTTAAATGATCCTCCCACCCCAGCCTCCCAAGTAAATATGACCACAGACAGGCACTACCACACCTGGTTAATTGTATTTTTTGTAGGCATAGAGTTTTGCCATGTTGCTTAGGCTGATCTTGAACTCCTGAACTCAAGCAATCCACCTGCCTCAGCTTTCCAAAGTGCTGGGATTACAGGTATGAGGCATCACACTCAACCCTTTTGTTGCCTTTTTATAGACATACCCATTTCTATCCAGGATTCAACCCTTCCATAAACCCTGTCAATCACTAATCTCTTCTCAATTTCTATAATTTTGTCATTTCGAGAACGTTGTACAAATGGAATCATAGCGCATATGACATTTTCAAATTACATTGTTTTCACTTATTAAAATTATCTGGAGATTCATCTAAGTTTTTCATGTATCAATGGTTTTTTCCTTTCAATACCATGGTATAAATGTACAACAGTTTGTTTAACCATTCACCCATTAAAGGACATCTGGTTTGTTTCTAGTTGTTGGCCATTATGAAAAATAAAAAGAGTGCTATAAAAATTTATGTGCAGGATATTGTGTTTGCATAGGCTTTTATTCCTTTGGGTTTTATGCCTAAGAGGACAATCACTAGGTCCTATACTTGCTGCATTTTTAGTTGAAGAAACCACCAAACTGTTTTTCAGAGTGTCTGTGTAATTTTACATTTCTTCCAGAAATCTATAAGATACCTATTGTTATGGACGGAACTGTATCCCTCCAATATTCATATGCTGAATGTCTAACCCACAACATCACTGTATTTGGAGATGTGCCTTTAGGGAAGTAATTAGTTTAAATGAGGTCATGAGAGTGGGTCCCTATCCCATATGAATAGTGTCCTTATTATAACAGGAAGCAGCACCAAAGATCTTTCTCTCTCATTCTGTGTGAAACCAACCTAATTGTCCCTTAGATTATTGGATAATCATAAAAATTGGTCCTCCCAGTCTTAAAACTTGAGAAACTTACACCTGAGTTCCTTTCTCAGGAAACCAATCATCAGGCCTTCCAGATAGTATTAAGAAATTGAAACTTAACGGATCACATCTGGACAATGAGACACCACACCCCTCATTCATCATGATTGTCTTCTTACCCTCCCTAATTATTGGTTTACTAAGGGACCACCTGCTTCCTTACCCCTGTGTAATTGCTGTTTTCCTGCGCATAGCTACATTCCTTCTCCTCTATATAAACCTTCAATTTTAGTTAGTCAGGGAGATGTATTTAAGAATGATCTCCCAATTCCTCAGCTGCAGCACCCGAATAAAACCTCTTCTCTGGTCATTTTCTTCTCAATAGCGTATCTGGACCAAACCCCTGTGTTCCTGTAACATATACACACAGAGAGAAAATGATTTGCACAGACATAAAGAGAAACCAACAGTTTGCAAGCCAGGAAGAGAGAAACTAAACTGGAGAGCACCTTGATTTAGAATTTCTAGCTTCCAGAACTGTGAGGAAATATGTTTCTGTTACTTAAGCAACCTAACCTGCCGTATATTGTTATACAGGAGTCCTAGCCAACTAACACATTGTTTCTCCACATCCTTTCGCACTTTTGATATTGCCACTCTTTTAGCCAATGTAACAGGCTTATAGTGATATTGCATTGTACTTTTAACTTGAATTTCTCTAATGACCAGTGATGTTGAAAATTTTTTCATACGTTTATTTGCATTATATATTTCCTCTTTAGTGAAATATCTTTTCATGTCTTTTGTTCATTCTATAATTAGATTTTGTCTTAACGGGTGAGTTTTGAGAGTTCTTCACTTATTCCTGATAGGTCAGATATGTGGTCTACAGGTGTTTTCTCTTATTCTGTAGCTTGTATTTTCATCTTCTTTAGAGGGTCCTTCACAGATCCTCTAAAGGTACGTGTTGTTATGAACTGAATTGTATCCCTCCAAAATACATATGCTGAAATTTTTATAAACTCCAAAGTACCAAATTTTTTTATGGATCATGCTTTAATGTCAAATCCACAAACTCTTTGCCTACCCCTAGATGACAAAGATTTTCTCCCTTTTTTTTTTCCTCAAAAGATTTGTAGTTGTATATTTTACACATAAGTCTGTGGTCCATTTCGTGTTAATATTTGTATAAGTTATGAGAGTTAGGTCAAAATTCAGCTTGTTGCCTATGGATGTATGTTACAATAAAGACTATATTTGATCTTTGCTCCTGGTTTCTGGCATATGGGAAGCTAGAGTGAACATTCTGGCTCTCCACATGTCTCCACTGAAACTACAGTAGTGGCTACCCTGCTACCATTGAGCAAGGGGGCAAATCCTTACTTGCCATTAGGCCTCCTCTGACACAACCCCATGGAGACCAGTGGGGACATCTCATTTTTGCTGGCTGGCTGTAGAACCTAATGCTCACCACATGATCTCCCTGATATTTATTTCTTGATCCTTTGGCTAGAAAGAACAGGTTTCATTTTAGAACTTATACACATACATTGGTGTTTCTGGGTTGTTGGCCCCTTTAGCTCCAGGTCTGAGATACATAAGACAAAAAGAGCACCCGGGGATCTCACCACCCTGTTGCTCCTCCAGTCCTGAAGTCTCTAGTCACTTTCCTTCTTTTCTTCACTTTTCAAAGGCTTTTTCATTTCATCTGTAATATCCAGTGATATGGTTTGACTGTGTCACCACCCAAATCCCCAGGTGTGGTGGGACAGACCAGGTGGAGATAATTAAATCCTAGGGGCTGTTCCCTTATTCTTTTCTCATGATAGTGGTTAGTTCTCACTAAATCTGATGGTTTTATAAAGGGCTTTCCCCACTTTTGCTCGGCACTTCTTGCTGTTGTCATGTGAGGGAGGATATGTTTGCTTCCCCTTCCACCATGTTTGTAAGTGTCCTGAGGCCTCCCCAGCCACGCTGAACTGTGAGTCAATTAAACCTCTTTCCCTTGTAAATTACCCAGTCTTTGATATATCTTTATTAGCAGCATGAGAATAGACTAATATACCCAGAATTTTAGTTGTGCTTATGCTTAGAAGGAAAAATAAGAAAAAGTAAATTTATTTCATGCTTCCAGAATTTGAAGCTTTTGAAAATGCTGTTTTAAGCAGAATATGATGGACATTCAATTGACTAATCAACTACCAAACATATTTTGGTTTATGGAATCTACCACTTTTGAAGTCTTGGTGGGAGGCAGAGACATACTTTGCATTTTTAGAAGCAAAAGCTAGTGGACATACAACTTAGTCTTGTTCAATCAGATGCAACCATGGAATATTTGATTCTGTAGTAAATGGCACATAAAAGAAAATATAGGAGAGAATTTATTTTCCTGCTAGTGGTATCATATAGGGTCCTGGCACTCAGAGTCCAGTGACAGCAGCAGTGGTATTCAAATTAGGCTATTTTAATGATGATAATTTAGTTGGTGTTCTGGATATCTACTAGGTTTTTATTATTATTTTTTATTTTATTTATTTTTGAAAGAAAGAAAAAGAGAGGAAAGAAAGTGAGAGTGAAAGAAAGAAAAAAAAGAATGTAAAAGAGAAAGAAAGAGGAAGAGAAAGAGGGAGAGAGAACGGGATTCTTGTTCTATTGCCCAGGCTAGAATGTAGTCTAGAAATGGGTATTAAAAACCTCTTTTATGCCAATA